>SJXQ01010161.1:0-10487 GCA_006408695.1 Aepyceros melampus | reverse complement strand
ACTGAACTGAACTGAACCACAACAAAGAGTAGATCCCCCTCACCGCAACTGGAAAAAGACCCCAAAAAGCAATGAAGATCCAGTGCAGCCAAACACAACATAATAAAATTTTAAAAACATTTTTACTCCCCTTCCCCTAAGATGACAGAATCCTTCAAGACACATTTTTATACACATTACATATTTATGTATAAATCTTGGGGAAATTAATAGCACAAATGGATAAAAAGTATACCTATATATCAAAAGTAGAGAGTTTGGGGGTTTGTTGTTGATTATGTCATTCCTATCCAATTTTAAAAAGTTAAGAATAGTGCATATCAGTCTATCATTACTTTTCATATTTTACTACCACAGAATTTATCACAGATCTCTTGTGTAGGGCTGGTTCTGGGAAAACTAACCAATAAAGTGGCTTTAGTTTGTCTTGGGCACATTCTATTTATCTCCTGGCATCGCCACCCCATGTTCCTGGTGCCAAGAGCAGCTCATGGACAACTGAGGCCGTTCATGTCAAAGCCCACTGAATTTTGCATTTCTGACACAATGTCCAATGATCTAGAAAGCTGTCTGTTCTACTGGCCAATAAATATACAATAAATATCAACTTTACTCATAATCAGAAAGTCAAAACATCCATGGATTATTATAACCAGTGTCACTGAGGGTACAAGGAAATGAACTCACCTGTGCTTTCTTGGGAAGAATTTAAATGTTCTTTTAACATTTTTAGCAAATTTTAGCAAATTTTCTATAAATCAATTGAGATATACATATATAAAGCTATGATAAACATAGAGAGGTTATTAAAAAGCAGAGACATCACTTTGCTGACAAAGGTCCATATACTCAAAGCTATGATTTTTCCAGTAGTCATGCACAGATGTGACAGTTGGCCATAAAGAAAGCTGAGCACCAAAGAATGGATACTTTCAAATTATGGTGCTAGAGAAGATTCTTAAGAGTCCCTTGGACAGCAAGGAGATCAAATCAGTCAATCCTAAAGGAAATAAACCCTAAATATTCATTGGAAGACTGATGCTAAAGCTCCAATACTTTGGCCTCATGATACAAAGAGCCAACTCATTGGAAAAGACCCTGATGCTGGGAAAGATTGAAGGCAAAAGGAGAAGGAGGTAGCGAAGGATGAGATGGTTACTTAGCATCATTTACTCAACAGACATGAGTTTGAGCAAACTCCAGAAGATAGTAAAAGACAGAGGATCTTGGTGTGCTATACCCCATGGGGTCACAGAGAGTCAGACATGACTTAGCGACTGAACAACAACAAATATATAAATCCTTTAATTTTTTTCATACTTTTCAATCCAACCATTTCAATTATAGGAATTTGGCTAAGAGGATAATTGAAGGTAGGGAAATGATTTAGTTATAAGAAGGTTCAATGAATAAAAATTTATACATTTTAAACAAAAACCTGTGTGCCTAGTAATAGGATATTGTTAAATTGTAATAGGGCTATAGGATGGCATATTTTGCACTCATTAAAAAAATCTTCTTGTAGAAGATTTTTAATAATCTGAGAAATTTTATATAAAACATTCTATGAGAAAAAGGTAAGCTACAAAGCATTGTGTGAAGTATAAAATCTTAATGTTTTACTCAAAAGGAATAATGTAACATATATGTATATGTGTGTATATGTAAAATAATGAGGAAATTATCTGGCAGTCCAGTGATTAGGACTCCATGCTTTCACTGCCATGGGCCTGGATTCAGTCGCTGGTTGGGGAACTAGGATTCTGTAAGCTACACCAAATAAATAAAATAAAATAATTATAAATAATGGCTAAGATTTATAGTGCCAGGTACTGTTCTAAGTACTTTAAATATAGCATGTCTTTCAATTCCCACAGCAACTCTATGAGGTGGGTACTATTATTATTCCCATTTTGCAGATTAGGGAAATGAAACATAGGAAAGTAATTTTCCCAGTCACAGAGCTAGTAAGTTTCAGAGCCAGGATTTTAACTCAGGCAGTCTGACTGCAGACACAAGACCCCATGGACTATACTAGAGTCCATAGAATTCTCCAGCCCAGAATACTGGAAAGGGTAGCCTTTCTCTTCTCCAGGGGATCTTCCCAACCCAGGGATCGAACCTAGGTCTCCCACATTGTGGGCAAATTCTTACCAGCTAAGCCGTGGGGAGCCCACATATAAAGATAAACATATAAATATGTATACATATGTACATGTACTTATTTATACAGAATTATATATATATGCATGCATAAAATGACATGCATATATCATAGTCCCAAACATTAAGCGTTTGGGTTGGCATTTTTTCTTGTGCTCTCTTTATACTCCTCATTTCCTTACTGAACATACATAATTTTAGAAATTAAATTTTAAAACTTAAAAGCTTATCTTTTGCATATCCTAATAGCACAGTATTTTGCTCTGTGTCAGGAAATACTCATGTGCAATAGGGACTAATTTGATTCCCACTTGAAGGGATCTTCTCCAGCTTTCTCCTGGCCACTCAAATGCCTTCTGTGTCTTCCTCCATGCTTCTAAATTTTGATGCAGAATCGTTTCACACCCCATCTCTTCTCCGAAGTCTTTTCAGACATTCTTTTCTTAAACTTTGGTAAATGTTTCTGAACAGGGAGTATCTGTTTTCTACTCAACAGCATGGAAATTCTTCCATGGCCTTCATGTGTCATTTATTAATTTCCAACACAAGCTTTAAAGTTTAAGAACTATATACTAAGCAAAAGAATTATGTGTGTGTCTCAGTTGTTTTAAGTATCAAAATATCAAATTGCTAAATTGCTTTTGGATAGAAACAGTTCTGGTTAATTTTTTAGAGTATCAAACCAAGGAATATTTGAAGTAAAGAAAATCCAAACAACACAAATCAAGTAAAGGAAATGTCACAATAATAGTTTAAAAAAGCACTAAGATGTTTGTAAATTAGAAAGATACATATAAAAAGAGGAGAAAGATAATGTATAAAAGGAACTGATAAAATTGTGACAGGTCATTTCATTTTAAATAAATGACTGTTATCTACACATGCTACGCAACGACAGAATTAGTAAAATATATCCAGAAGAAGGAATGTCAAGACCATGCTCTTATTCGCCTTTTTTTAGATATATTCTCCTTTTAATATATGCCACAGTATACACAGAGAAGTATGATTATAACTGGTCATGACAAAATGAAACTGTTATAAACATTATAAATAAACAATGGGATCATTTTTTAGTCTATTCAAAGCTAATCTTTCTTTGTAAACTGAAAAGACAATAACATAACTACAAAAGCCTGACTAAAGAGATTTATTTAGGGGATATTACAACTTTACTTTATAACCTAGCATAACAATATTTTTTAAAAATCCAAATTGTGAAACTTTTCAAATTAAATTATGTTCCTTTGATTTAAATAGTTCCTTCAAAAATTATTTGGCAAGAGTATAATTCAAAGTATGAATAACACATGATAAGCTTTCTCAATTAATATAAGTAAACCACCCCTAAAGAAAACAAAAGTAACATATTACCCTAAAGAAGAAATATGCTATTAAGAGAATATTATAACCTCTTTTGTGTGTGGGTGTTTAACTACAAGGTACATAAGCTAACTTCCTCAGGGTGATGAAGACAGAGATTTTAATCTTTGTGTCCAATACTGCATTCTATTTGCCAAACAAAACTAAGTATATTTTATTACTTAACTCCAGCCCTATAAAACAAAGATAAATAGAAAACTAATTTGCTTTAAAATATTTAATATTAATAGCTATATTTTAGTAATAAAATAAATATTTTAATACTTATATAAATATAAAACAATGTGAATATATTTAGTAATGTAATAAAATATATTTCATACTCATCTAAACAATATTTAAAATACTAAAAAAACTGTAAATGAAATGTTTAACAATAAGAGAATAATCAGTTTTGGTACAATAGTAAAATAAAATATTATGCAATCACTAACCCATGTATGAAGAAGCATACATGCTTTAGTAGCATGGAGAAATCCTTATTATAATATTAATGAGTAAAAAGTAAACATGTTCTTCAAAAATACATACATAGGAAAGAATCTGGAGACTAATTTACCAAACATTAAGAATGTTACCTTTGGGAGGTAAAATTATAAATGAACTTCCCATAATGTGAAAAACTTTTACGACCTTATAATTATCCATAGGGACCTTTAAAACATTGTTCTATTATAGATCAAATGAACAATTACAGAGTTGTCACATATTTTGTTTCAGAAGCCATGGTTTAAAGAAGTAATTCCTCTTACACAATTTGAATTATTAACCTAAAAGGATGTTTCTTGATTTAAATAATTTACGTGCTCTGTAAGACTACATATTTTAATGAAATATTTTTAAATCATTACTAAAAAATTAAATTTCATCTCAATTACAGTGTACATTACCATAATAAAGATATAGCTTATGTATATACTATGAAACACTGCCAATAGCAATTACAATAAAATTTCAAATATATATTTTTAGTATATTTGAAAAACAGTCTATGACCATGTGTCAGAATACACATATTCAATCAGAAGTGTCCAGAAAATTGAAAGAGGACACTATTCAAGTAAAGTCCTTAACTTTCTCTGAGCCAAAAGAGCTTTAAAATAATACATGATTAGGATTTTAGGCAATGTGACTTAAAGTTCAAAATTTTAAAACCTTAAATAAAACTTGAAATACTGTTGGGAAAAAGAACAGCATCATTCATTGCTTACCGAAGACAGTTCATCACATCCCAGTAATGTGTAGTAATCTTCAGTATCTTCTGACTTGTAATTCAGTATCTCATCCATTGAGATGACTAAACCAGTTTTTCTTCCCTTTGAAACAAGAGGCACAATGAACTGAGAATTAACAGGAAACGCCTTTTGAGATCTGGTTTACAGCAGCGCGTTCCAAACAGCAGTTAACTAGATTTAAGGCTGGCCACAGTCAACACGCCAGCTGTCATCCTAGACCTTTGTAAACTCAAGTTTTCATTGGCTGTTTATACAAGAGAAAAGAATAGCCCACGGGCGGAACTGTTGCAGTGCTGGCTGGGATCTGTAGTTTGAGTTTATGTAAGTGGTGCAAATGAACCATTCCTTTTAGAAGTTGATAAACACTATCCATTTTTACATACTCCTCAAATTGGCCATTTTTTCACCTCTGATATATTTTCACCTCTTTTTTTTTTTTTAAGGAATAGAAAAAAATTTGAAGCATTATGGTAAAATCTTAGCGTTTGTTAAATATGAGTAGTGAGCACTTTTCTAAGTGTTAAGAATATTTCTTAATTTTTTAAACAGCTTAAGAGTAGACAGGCTTCCATGGTGGCTCAGATAGTAAAGAATCTCCTGCAATGCAGGAGATGGGGTTCAATCCTTGGGTCGGGAAGATCCCCTGGAGAAGGAAATGGCAATCCAGTCCAGTGTTCTTGCCTAGAAAATCCCATGGACAGAGGAGCCTAGAGGGCTACAGTCTTTGAGGGTCACAAAGAATCAGACACGACTAAGCAACTAACACACACAAGAGTAGAAAGAAATAGACTAAGAGATCATTTGATAATTCATTGGATAATCTATTCATTCAACAAATATTTATTGAGGACCTATTTTGTGCTCAGCATGATTGTAGAAAAAGATGTGGGAAACAGTTCTTAGGGAGCTTACAGTGCAATGGAGGGAGGCAGACAAGACACATACAAACAAACAGGATTACTTAAAACAGTGACTTGTGGGACTTCCCTGGCAGTCCGGTGGTTAAGACTGCACTTCCAATGCAGGGGAAGAGAGTTTGATCCCTGCTCCAGAAACGAAGAAACTAAGATCCTACATACTGCATGGTGGAGCCAAAAAAAAAAAAAATGAATGTGTACAAAAATACAGCAATAATGATAGTTATCATTACCAATTAACAATAATGAAAGTTTTGTAGAAAAATTAACTGTCCAACAATCATTTAAATAATGATCCACATACAGTAGTATATCATGTAGTCATTTTAAAAGATGTCAGTTCAGTTGAGTTCAGTCGCTCAGTCGTGTCCGACTCTTTGCAACCCCATCAACCGCAGCACACCAGGCCTCCCTGTCCATCACCAACTTTCGGAGTCCACCCAAACCTGTGTTCATTGAGTTGGTGATGCCATCCAAACATCTCATCCTCTGTCATCCCCTTCTCCTCCTGCCTTCAATCTTTCCCAGCATCAAGGTCTTTTCAAATGTAGAAACATATTTAATACTTGGGAAATGTTCACACATTGTTAGGTGAAAAAAAGGTAACAAGCAATTATGTAAACATTCACTGAGCATTGAGACTTATGCACACTACTGGGCATAAGTTATATCTCAATTGAAAAAGGAAAAAATACAAATTTAAGTTTTAGAAGTATGGTATGATTTCTGTTTTATAAATATACAGCTCTTCGTCAATTTAGCATGGGATTTTGACACCATAAACTCATCCTAAATCAAAAATGCATTTAACCCAACTATCCTACTGAATATCATAACTTAGCCTAGCCGACCTTAAATGTGTTCAAAACACTTACATTAGCCTACAAGTGGAAAACAGCATCTAACACAAGCCTATTTAATAATGAAGTGTTGAATATTTCATATAACTTATTTAATACCTGAGTATCATACCACATGTCCCTGGCCCAGGAAAAGATCCAAATTGAGAATTCAGAGTACATTTTTACTGTACTATATTTCTTTTGCACTATCATATTCCAGACCAGAATACTGGAATGGGTAGCCTTTCCCTTCTCCAGGGATCTTCCCAACCCAGGGATCGAACTCAGGTCTCTCACATTGCAGGTGAATTCTTTACCAGTGGAGCCACAAGGGAAGCCCAGCATATTACCTCATCAAATGCTAAACTGTACAATTTAGAGGGAAAATCTAAAAGAAATCCATAGAAGCATTTACAGAATAAATGGAGAGAAAGAGGAAGGAACAAAATGCATAAGGTGTTGTAGGAAAAATATTCAGGGAAAAGTGAAGAAAACAACTTTACAGCAGAGTGTGTTGAAGAGAATAACATTTGAGACCAGTACTCAAGATATGGGCCAGAACATGGAGAGCCTTGAGGATCAGGCAGAGGACACTGAACAAGTGTGGAGGCAACAGGGAACTGCTGTAGCTTCTTTAGCATGTGACATGTTAAAAGTGAAGGTTTAAGGTTAATCTGGTGGCTGTGTGCATTTGGAGGAAGGAAAACTGGAAAACATTGACAAACATGACTTAACCATCATTTTGAAGTTAAATTTAATTTTAATTAAATTTTATATCTTTAATGGGCACTGCTGTTTGATGTTTAGTCTCTAAACTGCATCCAGCTCTTTTGAGACCCTATGGACTGTAGCCCACCCGGCTCCTCTCTCCATGGGACCTCCAGGCAAGAATACTGGAACAGGTTGCCATTTCCTTTCTCCGGGGGATCTTTTTGACCCAGGGATGGAATCCACATCTTCTGCTTGGCAGGCAGATTCTTTACCACCGAGCCACTTGGGAAGCCCTTAATGGGCACTACATGCACATACAACAAAATTTTAAAGCTATAAAAAGGTAGGCATGAAAGGTAAGTGTCCCTCCCTCCTTGGGTCTTCCAGCCACGAGTTTTATTCCCTGGAGGTAACCAAGACAACCACTGCCAACAGTGTCTCGTTTTTGCATTCATTATATGCATTTACACATATATATGTGTGTGTGTGTGTGTGTGTATGTATGTGTGTATTTATTTTTTTAATCTCAGTTCCTTAGTGTCAGACACTTCAAATCTTCAGCTCTAATAAGAAGTACTACACTGAAAACTCTTGTTCTTAGATTCTTTCACTCATGTTGGCACATCTTTTAGAAAAGAAAGCTAACATATATGTAAGTCAGTAGGGATTTACTGAAAGCCTATTGGCTATACACTTACACAGGTCCTGTAGTTTTGCACTTTTTTTTTAAGAACTCTGATAATTTCTTTTATTCTCTCTACATCCTATAACTGAGTTTTACCAAATTTTTTATTTCATGTAAGCATAAGGTTTTCATTCCTTTCTTTAATCACCTAAAATTAAGCAGTTCTACAAATAGAATACACCTGCATCATATTGTGTTATTTATCATCATATTATTTACTAAACTGTGGCCTACATGTTTGACACTTTGGCTCTGAATGGCTCCCTCCTTAGTGCCCTCAACTCACAGCACCCCATAGGATAAAGGTAAGGATTAAAAAGAAAGAGTTCATAATTCAATAAGTACCCAGCTGAAGGTGTTCTTTATGTTGTGAGGTTACAGTTTTACATGGCATTACTGGTTATTTTCCTCATTTTGATATTTCCACATTTATTTTCACTGTCAGAATTCAGTAAAAAGCTCCTTCCCATCTTGTTTTAAGCCTCTGAGGTTTTGTTATTTTTATTATAATAGTACTGAATGACTTGGTTACAAGATCATATCCCCAAAATAAAAATATTGATGGTAACAACTTTGTATGGCAATAGATGGTAACTAGACTTACTGTGGTGATTATATAAAAATATTAAATCATGGGAGTTCCCTGGTGTCTTAACGGTTAGAATTCAGTGCTTTCACTGCCTTGGCTCAGGTTCAGTCTTGATTGGGGAACTGAGATACCACAAACCACACAGTACAGTAAAAAAAAAAAAAGTCAAATCACTATGTTGTAGACGTGAAACTAATATATTACTGCATGTCACAAATAATTTAGTTGTATATATTTAAATATATATTAGTAAAATAACTTAGTTGTATATATTTAAATATTTATTAGTATATTTTTTGGACTCCAAAATCACTGCAGATGGTGACTGCAGCCATGAAATTAAAAGACGCTTACTCCTTGGAAGAAAAGTTATGACCAACCTAGATAGCATATTCAAAAGCAGAGACATTACTTTGCCAACACATGTCTGTCTAGTCAAAGCTATGTCTTTTTTCCAGTAGTCAGGAATGGATGTGAGAGTTGGACTGTGAAGAAGGCTGAGCGCCAAAGAATTGATGCTTTTGAACTGTGGTGTTGGAGAAGACTCCTGAGAGTCCCTTGGCCTGCAAGGAGATCCAACCAGTCCATTCTGAAGGAGATCAGCCCTGGGATTTCTTTGGAAGGAATGACGCTAAAGCTGAAACTCCAGTACTTTGGCCACCTCATGCGAAGAGTTGCCTCATTGGAAAAGACCCTGATGCTGGGAGGGATTGGGGGCAGGAGGAGAAGGGGACGACCGAGGATGAGATGGCTGGATTGCATCACCGACTCGATGGACATGAGTCTGAGTGAACTCCGGGAGTTGGTGATGGACAGGGAGGCCTGGCGTGCTGCGATTCATGGGGCCGCAAAGAGTCGGACACGACTGAGCGACTGAACTTATATGTGTTCTTAGTTGCTTCAGTCGTGTCCAACTCTTGGCAACCTCGTGGACTGTAGCCACCAGGCTCCTTTGTCCATGGGATTCCCCAGGCAAGAATACTGGAGTGGGTTGCCATACTCTCCTCCAGGGAATCTTCTGACCAAGGGATCAAACCCTCGTCTCTTAGGTCTCCTGCATTGGCAGACAGTTTCTTTACCACTAGTTCAGTTCAGTTCAGTCGCGCAGTCGTGTCCGACTCTTTGCGACCCCATGAATCGCAGTACTCCAGGCCTCCCTGTCCATCACCAACTCCCCTAGCGCCACCTATATATTTTTACATAAAATGTTGAGTTTGGTAAGTCTTGATGAAAATGAATACAATGTGATTTTATAATCAGAGAAAAAGAAAATCTTAAAAGGAAGTGCCCAACCATACATCCTCATGATTTTCTTGTTCTAAAAACGGGCTTCCCTGGTGGCTCAGTGGGAAGCTACCCGCCTGCCAGTGCAGGAGACACGGGTTTGACCTGTGGTCTGGGAAGTTCCCACGTGCCGCGGAGCAGTAAGCCACGCACCACAACAATTGAGCCTGCGCTCTAGAGCCCGAGAATCCCAACTATTGAGCCCACATGCCTCAGGACATAGCATTCGAAGGTTTTAACAGAAAAGTAGAAGACTTGCCTCCTATCTCCTTCTGCCTTAGAGGCAAATATGGTAATACATTTAGCTATTTCTTCTTGTATTTTTCACCATCTTTTTAAATGACGTTTATACTTTAGAATTTAGGTTCAACATATTGCACCACTGTATCCACACTAAAGTCTTGACCAAACAATAGCAAAATGACAAGAATACATTACCAGGCCTGAATAAAAGCCTAAGTTTCATCAGACAATCCGCTCCCCCACCAAAATATGACTTTGGGGTCATATTTGTATATATTACATGTGAATGTAGTATATATGGTAGTGGTGGTGGCTTAGTCGCTCAGTTGTGTCCAACTCTTTAGACCCCATGAACTGTAGCGCCCCCAGGCTCCTCCGTCCTTGGGATTTCCCAGGCAAGAGTACTATAGTGGGTTGCCATTTCCTTCTCCGATA
>SJXQ01010160.1:769873-792320 GCA_006408695.1 Aepyceros melampus | reverse complement strand
AATGCTGGGAGGGATTGGGGTCAGGAGGAGAAGGGGACGACAGAAGATGAGATGGCTGGATGGCATCATGGATTCTATGGATGTCAGTCTGAGTGAACTCCGGGAGTTGGTGATGGACAAGGAGGACTGGCATGCTGCCATTCATGGGGTCCCAAAGAGTCAGACACGATTGAGCGACTGAACTGAACTGAACTGAATGTAGATCTAGAGTCTTGATCAGAGTCAATTTCTTAATTAGGCAAGAATAATTAGTTGTTGTTGCATTTTAAGTCCTGGTCTCAACTGGAAAATCCCATGAACAGAGGAGCCCAGTAGGCTGCAGTCCATGGGGTCGCTAAGAGTCAGACACGACTGAGCGACTTCACTTTCACTTTTCACTTTCATGCACTGGAGAAGGAAATGGCAACCCACTCCAGTGTATGGGGTCCCAAAGAGTCAGACACGATTGAGCGACTGAACTGAACTGAACTGAATGTAGATCTAGAGTCTTGATCAGAGTCAATTTCTTAATTAGGCAAGAATAATTAGTTGTTGTTGCATTTTAAGTCCTGGTCTCAACTGGAAAATCCCATGAACAGAGGAGCCCAGTAGGCTGCAGTCCATGGGGTCGCTAAGAGTCAGACACGACTGAGCGACTTCACTTTCACTTTTCACTTTCATGCACTGGAGAAGGAAATGGCAACCCACTCCAGTGTTCTTGCCTGGAGAATCCCAGGGACAGCGGAGCCTGGTGGGCTGCCGTCTATTGCGTCGCACAGAGTCGAACACGATTGAAACAACTTATCAGCAGCAGCAGCTAACACACTGTAAACATGGAAAGTTTGGTTATCCTATTTTTTGATATAAAGATTAATCAGTATATTCAGGCTTTTGGAGACTAACACATTCATTATAAAATACACTATTGTGTTTTTTTTCTTTTATTTACTTCTTGATTTTAACAAACATTTGTGATCAGTTCCTTGAAATATTATTTAACATTGCATCATAAAATACTGATGTTATTATGTTGACATTTTTCATTGACTATTTTGTAGGTCTGGGGTAAAGTTCATGCAGAAAAGACAAAAGTATTTTTGTTTATTTTCCTTTGTAGTTTTCAGATGATGACTTGTCTTCAGAGAACCTTCTAGCCAAATAACATGTATGTGAAAGTGCTGCACTGAATATGCCAGCAAATGTGGAAAACTCAGCAGTGTCAGACTTTATTTTGAGGGGCTCCAAAATCACTGCAGATGGTGATTACAGCCATGAAATCAAAAGACGCTTGCTCCTTGGAAGAAAAGTTATGACCATTCTAGATAGTATATTCAAAAGCAGAGACATTACTTTGCCGACTAAGGTCCGTCTAGTCAAGGCTATGGTTTTTCTAGTAGTCATGTATGGATGTGAGAGTTGGACTGTGAAGAAAGCTGAGCGCTGAAGAATTGATGCTTTTGAACTGTGGTGTTGGAGAAGACTCTGGAGAGTCCCTTGAACTGCAAGGAGATCCAACCAGTCCATTCTGAAGGAGATCAACCCTGGGATTTCTTTGGAAGGAATGATGCTAAAGCTGAAGCTCCAGTACTTTGGCCACCTCATGCGAAGAGTTGACTCATTGGAAAAGACCCTAATGCTGGGAGGGATTGGGGGCAGGAGGAGAAGGGGACAACAGAGGATGAGATGGCTGGATGGCATCACAGACTCGATGAATGTGAGTCTGAATGAACTCCGGGAGTTGGTGATGGACAGGGAGGCCTGGCGTGCTGCGATTCATGGGGTCACAAAGAGCCAGACACAACCGAGTGACTGAACTGAACTAAATGTAAAAGTATCGCCACATGCATCATATTAATATATCATCCATGTTTAAAAAACTGCAGGTATTTCTATATTTTATGTTCAAATTATCTCCCATTTTGTTCAAGGGCATTCTATAACATATACAGTGCTATCAGTTTTCTTTCTTTTTCTAGGTCTCATACTATTTTTATTTATTTATTTATTTATTTTGTTGAGAATTATGTTTTATTTGGCAGACCAAAATGAGGACTTCAGCCTGGAACACAGTCTCTCAGACTCTCACTTTTCTATGTATCAGTTCAGTTAAGTTGCTTAGTCACATCCAACTCTTTGCAACCCCATGGACTGCGCTCATGTCCATTGAGTCAGTGATGCCATCCAACCATCTCATCCTCTGTCATCCCTTTCTCCTCCTATCTTAATCTTTCCCAGCATCAGGGTCTTTTCCAGTGAGTCAGTTCTTCCCATCAGGTGGCCAAAGTATTGGAGTTTCAGCTTCAGCATCAGTTCTTCCAATAAATATTCAGGACTGATTTCCTTTAGGATGGACTGGTTGGATCTCCTTGCAGTCCAGGGGACTCTCAAGAGTCTTCTTTAACATCACAGTTCAAAAGCATCAATTCTTCAGTGTTAAATTTTTATTATTTTTAGTTTTATCTAAAAACAGTTGTTATCACATCCAGAGAATTCAGAATCACTGTCTAGTATTATAGCTAATGAGGAAACTATAACATCACTATTTGAATTTTATTGAAACTTGTTTTATGAGACCAGTACATTAATAGGTTTTCTATATAATCCTTAGTTCTCAAAAAGGGTCTGTATATTGTAACATTTTTTGTTGCATTTTAATATGTCAAATCTACCAAAAGTGTCATTTAGTAATATTGTTTCATGAATTTATTATCTTATAACTTCCTGTCTTCTATTTGAGTGTAATTATCTGCGTTCCCTGATTTTTTGAGGTGGAATCAAGACCATTAATGTTTATTTTTCTTATGCTGAAACATTTTAAAGCTAAGTATCTTCCCATAGGGGCTGCTTTAGCATCATCCCACAAATGGTATTTTATTATTTTTAAAATAACAAATATCTAATTATCATTATGTTTTCTTCTTTGGCCTATTAAAGTGTGCTTTTAAAATATCTAAACATATAAGATTGTCTTATTATTATCAATTTTAAACTTACCTCCACTATGGTCAGAGTATAAATTTCTATATAATTCAGTCATTTGAATTTTATTAAAACTTGTTTTATGAGACCAGTACATTAACAGGTTTTCTATATAAGCCTTAGTTCTCAAAAAGAGTCTGGATATTGTACCATTTTTTGTTGTGTTTTAATATGTCAAATCTACCAATAATGTCATTTGAGTTGTTCCGTTGCTCTGTAATTCTCTTCACATTCAGTCAGTTTTGAGAGAAGTATGCCTACATTTATTTATATGACAGGATATGATCCTCATTATTTTATTATACAAGTAAGATATTATTAATTGCAAATAGATAAATAATTGAATAGATTTCTTGTGAATTCATATTTTTATCATAACCTCTCTCATCATTAGTAATAATACCTGCTGTCAAATATTACTTGGCATTAATAGAGTGATATCAGATTTCAAGTCAGTCACTCAGTCATGTCTGAATCTTTGCAACCTCATGGACTGCGCCACACCAGGCTTCCCTATCAACTCATGGAGCTTACTCAAACTGAAGTACATTGAGTTCATGATGCTATCCAACTGTCTCATCCTCTGTCATCCCCTTTTCTCCTGCCTTCAGTATTTCCTAGCATCAGGGTCTTTTCCAATGAGCCAGTTCTTTGTATCAGGTGGCCAAATTATTGGAGTTTCAGCTTCAGCATCAGTCCTTCCAATGAATATTCAGGCCTGATTTCCTTTAGCATGGACTGGTTGGATCTCCTTGCAGTCCAAGGGACTCTCAAGAGTCTTCTCCAACACCACAGTTCAAAAGCATCAATTCATCCAAGCTCAGCTTTCTTTTTAGTCCAGCTCTCACATCCATACATGACTACTGGGAAAACCATAGCCTCGACTAGACGGACATTTGTTGGCAAAGTAATGTCTCTGCTTTTTAATATGCTATCTAGTTGGTCATAACTTTTCTTCCTAAGGGCAAGCATTTTTTAATTTCATGGCTGCAGTCACCATCTGCAGTGATTTTGGAGCCCAAGAAAATAAAGACTCTCACTGTTTCCATTTTTTCCCCATCTATTTCCCATGAAGTGATGGGACCAGATGCCATGATCTTAGTTTTCTGAGTGTGAGTTTTAAGCCAACTTTTCACTCTCCTCTTTCACTTTCATCAAGAGGCTCTTTAGTTTTTCTTCACTTTCTGCCATAAGAGTGGTATCACCTGTATATCTGAGGTTATCGATATTTCTCCCAGCAACTTTGATTCCAGCTTTTGCTTCAATCAGCCTGGCATTTTGCATGATGTACTCTGCATATAAGTTAAATAAGCAGGGTGACAATATACAGCCTCGACATACTCTTTTCACAAATTGGAACTTGTATGTTGTTCCATGTCTGGTTCTAATCATTACTTCTTGACCTGAATACAGATTTCTCAGGAGGCAGGACAGGTGGTCTGGTATTCCCATCTCTTGAAGAATTTTCCACAGTTTGTTGTGATTCACATAGTCAAAGCTTTGGTATAGTCAATAAAGCAGAGTAGGTGTTTTTCTGGAATTCTCAAGATTTTTCGATGATCCAATGGATATTGGCAATTTGATCTCTGGTTCCTCTGCCTTTTCTAAATCCAGCTTCAATGTTTGGAAATTCATAATTCACGTCCTATTGAAGCCTGGCTTGCAGAATTTTGAGAATTACTTTATTTGCGTGTGAGATGTGTGCAATTGTGTGGCAGTTTGAACATTTTTTGGCATTGCCTTTCTTTGGGATTGGAATGAAAAAAGACCTTTTCCAGTCCTGTGGCCACTGCTGAGTTTTCCAAATTTGCTGGCATACTGAGTGCAACACTTTAAAACCATCATCTTTTAGAATTTGAAGTAGATCACCTAGAATTCCATCACCTCCACTAGCTTTGTTTGTAGTGATGCTTCCTAAGGCCCACTTGACTTCTCATGCCAGGATGTCTGGCTCTAGGTGATGATCACACCATTATGGTTATCTGGGTCATGAAGACCTTTTCTGTATAGTTCTTCTGTGTATTCTTGCCACCTCTTCTTAATATTTTGGCCATTTTATGTATGTTAATTTTTCTACCCCTAAGTAACTTGTTCAGAAAGTTATACTTTATGTGTCTTATAAGCAATATATAGTTTTTTTAATACACTCAAGCCTGACAATCCTGTTTTGTTTGAAGAGTTATTCCAATGACATGTATATAATTACTCACAGATTAAAAAATTCTGTTACTCTTTGTTTTGTAATTATTCCAAATATTTTATTATATTTTTAAAATCTCCCGTCATGGCTTTCTTTATGATCTGATTGTGTGTTTTATTTATTGTTCTATTTCCCAGGCATAGCTGTACATTTAAGGTTGTTTAATGATTAACAAGGATTACAACATACTTCATGAATAGTCAGCGACTAACATAAAGGGTTTCTTTGTAGCTCAGTCAGTAAAGAATCTGTCTGCAGTGCAGGAGACCCAGGTTCAATTCCTGGGTTGGGAAGATCCCCTGGAGAAGGAAATGGCACCCCACTCTAGTATCCTTGCCTGGAAAATCCCATGGACAGAGGAGCCTGGTGGGCTGCAGTCCATGGGGTCACAAACAGTTGGGTACAACTGAGCAACTAACGCTAACTAACATAAAGCTTTACTTTTATAAATCTCTATCCAGGATAAAGATTTTAGAACTCCTTAATATGTATTACCTCTATGATAATAATATACTATTACCAACATATATTATATGAAATGGGCCTCTGAAAAATGGCCTTTAGAATTTTCTTTAATATGTGAATATTATTGATTATATACCAGGTAAATCAGAAGTGGTCAAACAGGAGATGGCAAGAGTGAACATCAACATTTCAGGAATCAGTGAACTAAAATGGGTGAAGTAATTCAGTGACCATTATATCTACTACTGTGGGAAAGAATCTCTTAGAAAAAATGGGGTAGTCATCATAGTCAACAAAAGAGTCCAAAATGCAATTCTTGGGGCAATCTCAAAAATGACAGAAGGATCTTTGTTTGTTTCCAAGCAAGTCAATCAATATCACAGTAATCCAAGTCTATGTCGCAACCAGTAATGCTGAAGAAGCTGAAGCTGAATGATTCTATGAAGACCTACAAGACCTTCTAGAACTAAGGCCCAAAAAAGTTAGTTCTTTTAGATGTCCTCTTCATCATAGGGGACTAGAATGCAAAAGTAGGACGTGAAGAGATACTTGGCGTAACAGGCAAATTTGTCCTTGGAGTACAGAATGAAGCAAGGCAAAGGCTAACAGAGTGCCAAGACCGCCTCGACAAGCAGGGTTTCCGAAAGCGGGATACAGTGAGAGAATGAGAAATGAGACAAAAGAATTCAGAGAAAAGCGAGCATCAGGGGACCAACACCGCTCCAAGGTGAAGGTGCAGATACTGAATCCAAGCTGGCTTTATTATACTTTCAGCCGTGAAGGAAAGAATATGCGGGGAGTTAAGCTGTAACTTGCTGGCCTTCAGGGCCAAAGAACAAAGTGCTCATTAACCATTGAGTAACTAAGAAACAGTAATCAATAACAAATCAGTAACTCAGACTGATATTCTTATCTATAGATTTTCCACCAGATACGTAAAGCATGTGATTCTGAGACGGCAGTTGAGAAACAGTATGGGGTCAGTTTTCTGACTCCAGGACATATCTTGTTTTCAAGACTATGAACTGTACCCTCTGGAATTGTTCCAAGAGTCTCATGCCTTATACCATCCAGTTTATAAATAATTATAAATTTCTTTTGTGGTCCTTGCCGGGGCCTGCTTTTCTTTTATTCTTCTTGTCTCCTACAACAGAACTTTGCCAAGAGAATGCAAGGGTTATAGCAAACATCCTCTTCCAACAACACAAGAGAAGACTCTACACATGAACATCACCAAATGATCAATACTGAAATCAGACTGATTATATTCTTTGCAGCCAAAGAAGGAGAAACACTATACAAGTCAGCAAAACAAGACTGGGAGCTGACTGTGGCTCAGACACAAACTCCTTATTGCCAAATTCAGACTGAAATTGAACAAAGTAGGGAAAACCACTAGACCATTCAGGTATGACCTAAATCAAATCCCTTACAATTATACAGTAGAAGTGACTAACAGAATCAAGGGATTAGATCTGACAGACAGAATGCCTGAAGAACTATGGATGGAGGTTCATGACATTGTACAGAAGGCAGGGATCAAGATCATCCCCAAGAAAAAGAAATGCAAAAAGGCAAAATGGTTGTCTGAGGAGGCCTTACAAATAGCTGAGAAAAGACAAGAAGTGAAAGGCAAAGGAGAAAATGAAAGATATACCCATTTATATGCGGAGTCCAAAGAAGCAAGGAGAGATAAGAAAGCCTTCCTCAGTGATCTGTGCATAGAAATAGAGGAAAATAATAGAATGAGAAAGACTAGAGGTCTCTTCAAGAAAGTTAGAGATACCAAGGGAACATTTCATGCAAAGATGGGCACAATAAAGGACAGAAATGCTATGGACCTAACAGAAGCAGAAGATATTAAGAAGAGGTGGCAAGAATACAGAGAAGAACTATATAAAAAAGATCTTCATGACCCAGATAATCACGATGGTATCATCAATCACCTAGAGCCAGACATCCAGGAATGTGAAGTCAAGTGGGCCTTAGGCAGCATCACTACAAACAAAGCTAGTGGAGATGATGGGATTCCAGTTGAGTTATTTCAAATCCTAAAGGATGATGCTGTGAAAGTGCTGCACTCAATATGTCAGCAAATTTGGAAAACTCAGCAGTGGCCACAGGGCTAGAAAAACTCAGTTTTCATCCCAGTCCCAAAGAAAGGCAATGTCAAAGAATGCTCAAAATACTGCCCAACTGCACTCATCTCACAAGCTAGAAAAGTAATTCTCAAGATTCTGCAAGTCAGGCTTCAACAGGACATGAATCATGAACTTCCAGATGTTCAAGCTGGTTTTAGAAAAGTCAGAGGAACCAGAGATTGAATTGCCAGCATACACCGGATCAACAAAAAAGCAAGAGATTACAGAAAATCAACTATTTCTGCTTTATTTGAGTGCGTGAATCACAACAAACTGGAAAATTCTTCAAGAGATGGGAATAACAAACCACCTGCCCTGCCTCCTGAGAAATCTGTATTTAGGTCAAGAAGTAACAATTAGAATCAGACATGGAACAACATACAGGTTCCAATTTGGGAATAGAATATGTTGAGGCTGTATATTGTCACCCTGTTTATTTAACTTATATGCAGAGTATATCATGAGAAATGCTGGGCTGGATGAAGGACAATCTAGAATCAAGATTGCCAGGAAAAATATCAATAACCTTAGATATGCAGATGACACCATCCTTATGGCAGAAAGTGAAGCAGAACTAAAGAGCCTCTTGATGAAAGTGAAAGAGGAGAGTGAAAAAGCTGGCTTAAACTCAACATTCAAAAAATAAAGATCATGGCATTGGGTACCATCACTTCATGGCACATAGATGGGGAAACAGTGGAAACAGTGAGAGACTTTATTTTCTTGGGCTCCAAAACACTGCAGATGGTGACTGCAGCCATGAAATTAAAAAGCACTTGCTCATTGGAAGAAAAGTTATGACCAATCTAGACAGCACATTAAAAAGCAGAGATATTACTTTACCAACAAATATCTGTTTAGTCAAAGCTATGGTTTTTCCAGTAGTCATGTCTGGATGTGAGTATTGGACTATAAAGAAAGCTGAGCACCAAATAATTGATGCTTTTGGACAATAGTGTTGGAGAAGACTCTTGAGAGTCCCTTGGACTGCAAGGAGATCCAACCAGTAAATCCTAAAGAAGGTCAGTCCTGAATATTCATTGGAAGTACTGATGTTGAAACTGAAACTCCAATACTTTGGCCACCTGTGGGAAAAACTGACTCATTGGAAAAGACCCTGATGGTGGGAAAGATTGAAGGCAGGAAAAGAAAAGGACAACAGAGGATGAGATGGTTGGATGGCATCACCACTTTGATGGACATGAGTTTGATCAAACTCTGGGAGTTGTTAATGACAGGGAAACTGGTATGCTAAAGTCCATGGGTTCACAGAGAATCAGACACACTTGGTACCTGAACTGAACTGATACATTATGTCAGGTTTTTAAATCAAAAGCAATATATCAAGCATCTCTATTTGTCTTCCGTGAGAGAGCTGTTCAATGTTACTGTACATGCCATTAATAGAAATAAAGTTTTAACATGTCTTATTAAGATAAATGTGTGAATGAGTGAAATCACAAAATTTTCAAACTCTCTCCAAAATCCTTCACTATCAATAAAATTAGTGTTGGTAGATGTTCCTAAATAATTTATTTTTGACCTGGAGATAACACACAAGACAATAGGTCCATTTGTCTCTTGTAATTCAAATTCCTCTTGTGAATGTTTATGACTTTCTTCCACTGATGCTTCACAGATTACACTTAAAATACTGAAGTTTTTGTATTGATGCACATATTTCAGTTTCTGGCTAAATGCTCTCTGAGAAACTTGAAAAGAAAACACTGTCCCTCCATTGTCATATTTTCTTTTCTTCCTTCTCTTTAGGAAAACGTTGATTTGACTCCATGGTGATCCCAGTAGAAGCATGATTCTATTTTTGTCTACTTCCTTGTTGATATACTGTGCTAGCATCATTGATAAGTCCAGTACTGTTTTGGGATAGCTGGCAGCTGCCACCGCAGACAGCAGGGAGGATGGGTGGGGTCTAAAAGCTTGAAAATGCATTATAAGTAGGTAGTTGTTGTTCAGTCACTAAGTCATGTCTGACTCTTTACGACCCCATAGACTGCGGTACGCCAGGCCTCCCTATCTTTCACCATCTCCAGGAGTTTGCTTAAACTAATGTCCATTGAGTCGGTGATGCAATCAAACCATATCATCCTCTGTCACCCCCATCTCCTCCTGCACCCAATCATTCCCAGCATCAGGGTCTTTTCCAATGAACAGGCTCTTCGCTTCAGGTGGCCAAAGTATTGGAGCTTTAGCATGAGTCCTTCCAGTGAATATAAGACCAATGGACAATTTTTCATCAAAGGAAAACTCAACTTCCTATCCAAATTAGTGAACATATATTTTGTTTATATCAGTTGAAAATATCCTATGAGCAAATTAAATTTGCTGCATCTTAAATTGATACTTATAATTCTGGTACATCACCATATGGTAGAATTTTAGCCCAAAAAAAAAGCAAGAATTTTGACTTCTTGTAGCTGTTCTTAGAATTCTCAAATATTTTGTGTATTGTCATCAAGAGCTTGCATCTATTAGCATCTACTTTAAAATATCACAAAAGAAAAGAGATAATCCTTTAAGTGTTACTGTGAACATGAGTCTGTTCTTAGTGAACTCTCCACCACAAATTTCCTTTTAAAATATCCACTTCTTCAATCTTCCATGTAAGCCTGTGTGCACAAGTGTGTGTACACATTCCACCAAAGTTCTTTTGAGAAATCACTTTTAGATCATTAAGGAAAAGTCAACATTCTAACCTGCAGTCACCATTCCACATAAATTAACTTTATTCCCATTGTTCTAGACATATTTCCCAGTTACCCCTTTTTTTTATTTTTATCATATATCAGTGTCTGATAACTTGCAGAACTTGCAAAGGCTGTAGGGTTTTTTTTTCCTCAAAATCAATTCAGTTCAATTCAACTCGATATTTGCTGACTGCCTGCTTGAAAGCATAAGTCAGCTAATGTCGTTCCCCTGTTCAAAGCACATCAATATTTCTCATTTCACTCAGAGTAAACACCAAAACCATGATAGGAGCCCACAAGAGCCTCTGTTATGTGCCCCTTCTCTCCCTGCCAGGGCCCTCACCAACTATAATCCCAGGGTCAGTGAAATCCTTGCCATCATTCCAGCAAACAAGCTGCCCACCTACAGTCTATATTTTTGATTCCTATTTCTATATTTAATATCCACATTACTAGCCTTCTATCTTCTTACAAGTAATTTACCAAACGTCATCTTCCAAGTAAAGCCTACTCTTGGAATGGTGTATAAAAGCTTAATTAGGAAGCCTCTCCTTCCCACGCACTGGCCACACTTAAATAAGGAACAGCTTTGGATCCTTGCTTTCTTAGAACTCATATAGGGAGGTGTGATGATGATGTGTGTGTGTGTGTGTTAGTCACTCAACTGTGTCTGACTTTTTGCCAGCCCGTGGACTGTAGCCCACCAATCTCCTCTGTTCATGGGATTCTCCAGGCAAGAATGTTGAAGTAGAAAATATTGGAATATTTCCTTCTCCAGGGGATATTACAGACCCAGGGATCAAACATGCATCTCCTGCATTGCAGGCAGATTTTCTATCATCTGAGCCACCAGGGAAGTGATCTGGGTAGACAACAAATGACAAATACTGTAAATAAGTAAATTTTAGAAGATGTTAGAATGGAACTACACAATGGCAATGAACTACAAAAGTATGTGAGGAAGGATTCAGGTCTCTGGAAACAGGACAGGGAGGGGACACAGGTCACCATTTTAGAAGTGATTGGGGAATGAGACAATAGTATCATGTCTTTCGTATTTCTAAAGTCAGTTGATAATTTGGTACTATAGTAACATGCTAAAGATACAATTTCTGAAATTCTATTTCAGTAAAAAGAAGAACTAACCCCACCTGGTAAGAGCAGAAAAAACAATATCATAAATGAAAAAGATTCTCCATGTTTCAGGAAAGTCTTGAGCCTTAAGACTCTTTATAACATCAGTTCAGTTCAGTCACGCAGTCGTGTCCAACTCTTTGTGATCCCATGAATCACAGTACGCCAGGCCTCCCTGTCCATCACCAACTCCCAAAGTTCACTCAGACTCACGTCCATTGAGTCTGTGATGCCATCCAGCCATCTCATCCTCGGTCGTCCCTTTCTCCTCCTGCCCCCAATCCCTCCCAGCATCAGGGTCTTTTCCAATGAGTCAACTCTTTGCATGAGGTGGCCAAAGTACTGGAGCTTCAGTTTTAGCATCATTCCTTCCAAAGAAATCCCAGGGTTGATCTCCTTCAGAATGGACTGGTTGGATCTCCTTGCAGTCCAAGGGACTCTCAAGAGTCTTCTCCAACACCACAGTTCAATCAAGAGGCTTTTTAGCTCCTCTTCACTTTCTGCCATAAGGGTGGTGTCATCTGCATATCTGAGGTTATTGATATTTCTCCCGGCAATCTTGATTCCAGCTTGTGTTTCTTCCAGTCCAGCGTTTCTCATGATGTACTCTGCATATAAGTTAAATAAGCAGGGTGACAATATACAGCCTTGACGTACTCCTTTTCCTATTTGGAACCAGTCTGTTGTTCCATGTCCAGTTCTAACTCTTGCTTCCTGACCTGCATACAGATTTCTCAAGAGGCAGGTTAGGTGGTCTGGTATTCCCATCTCTTTCAGAATTTTCCAGTTTATTGTGATACACACAAAGGCTTTGGCATAGTCAATAAAGCAGAAAGAGATGTTTTTCTGGAACTCTCTTGCTTTTTCCATGATCCAGCGGATGTTGGCAATTTGATCTCTGGTTCCTCTGTCTTTTCTAAAACCAGCTTGAACATCAGGGAGTTCATGGTTCACGTATTGCTGAAGTCTGGCTTGGAGAATTTTGAGCATTACTTTACTAGCATGTGAGATGAGTGCAATTGTGCGGTAGTTTGAGCATTCTTTTTGCATTGTCTTTCTTTGGAATTGGAATGAAAACTGACGTTTTCCAATCCTGTGGCCACTGATGAGTTTTCCAAATTTGCTGGCATATTGAGTGCAGCACTTTCACAGCATCATCTTTCAGGATTTGAAACAGCTCAACTGAAATTCCATCACCTCCACTAGCTTTGTTCGTAGTGATGCTTTCTAAGGCTCACTTGACTTCACATTCCAAGATGTCTGGCTCTAGATTAGTGATTACATCATCATGATTATCTGGGTCATGAAGATCTCTTTTCTACGTTTCTTCCGTGTACTGTCCAGTTTTCCCAGCACCACTTATTGAATATCCAACTACTTCTTCAAAAGATTTGAAGCAGCTAGGAATAACCCAGAAATATAGCCAAAGATTTATTACCTGACATATGTATTTTATACCCTTGTGTACGTTCTTAATTTTCCTTCAGTCAGAGGGAGATTATTGAGTGACTTACACGCCACAGTACGAAATAATGAGGAAAGAAACCGTAGATCTTGTATGTGGTTTCCACTGTCTAGACTTGCTTATTTTAGATCCATCTAACGCATGAAGGATAATGGGACATTTTCCAAACTGGGAAGAGCAACGCGTAAGTGGAGCTGACGTCATAGTCCTTCTCATGTTAGGAAATTTCCCATCATTGTTCCAAGAAAGCAAACACTTGGGAACCACACTGCAGGAAACGAATGGTTTCACAAAAACGGTCATTTGCCCTGCCGTCTGCAGTGTCATAAAATGTTTTATAATGATGGCATCTCCTGCTCAGTCTCATCCCTTCTTGAGGAAAGTTTGACTCTTTTTAGAGAATGAATTGGTAACTGGGGATTTACATTTTCTCTTGGAGAGAAATTTTTCTTCATGTTTGTGAAAAGTTATACTAACAATAACTGATGCTGAATGTTAGGCATTAGGTTGATGTTTCCAGTGCACTTACTGCTTTTGGTAGGAATCAAGAAGGTCTTGTATCTTCTTTCCATCCAACGAGGCTATAGGTGGTTCTGTTATCACTCAAAAGTATCCAAATAACCTACCAGGAGCGGTGACGTGTGGATCACTGACTCTGCATAGACCTGGATGCCCTGTGATAACACATGTTTGAATTCCACAGCCTGTCAGGATGCCTAAAAACAGTTTAGTGTCCTGGCCATGCCTGAGGATCAAGAATTCAGGATATGGGGTTCCAAAACAGTGCACTGCACCATAGAGAGCACGGTCGAGCAATCCAGTGGATGGTCTTACGCCACCCACTGATTTATGGCCAAGAATGCGTTTCTGTTTCTGGTGACAGAAAAGCAACTCTAAGATCCATTCTGGTTGACCGCAGTAGCTGTTCTGATCAGAGCATCTTCCATGAATTGAGTTGGTTTGCTTAATTCCCTGCTATAGCATATACGGGGAGGCCTGGCGTGCTGCAATTCATGGGGTCGCAAAGAGTCGGACACGACTGAGCAACTGCACTGAACTGATACCATACATATGGGGCTTCCCTGGTGGTGCAGTACTAAAGAATCCGCCTGCAGTGCAGGAAACGCATGTTCAATCCTGGGTCAGGCAGATCCCCTGGAGAAGGAAATGGCAACCCACTCCGGGACTCTGCCTGGAAAATTCTATGGACAGGGAAGGCTGGCGAGCAACATTCTATGGGCTTGCAAAGAGTTAGACACGACTGAGCATGCCCGCATGCAGTATTGTACATATACAAGCTCTGTCTACTCAGGCAACACAGAATCAGTAATTTCTTCAAAGTTTACAGTAAGTTATAAGAAAATGAAAGACTAGAATCAAGTGCCTAGGCTCTGTATCAAGTTACTCAAAGATTACAAGGAATTCCTCAGAATTCAAGGGAAGCAGCAGAGTAAAGTCTATTCCAATAGAGCGCTACAGATTTGGTTTTGATCAAAGAGTTTACTCATTTAGTTTGATTCAGTTTGACCTTTGAAGCCTTCTTGTGAGCTAGACATTAAGCCGCTGCTGCTGCTGCTGCTGCTAAGTCGCTTCAGTCGTGTCCGACTCTGTGCGACCCCAGAGACGACAGCTCATCAGGCTCCCCCATCCCTGGGATTCTCCAGGCAAAAATACTGGAGTGGATTGCCATTTCCTTCTCCAATGCATGAAAGTGAAAAGTGAAAGTGAAGTCGCTCAGTCGTATCCGACTCTTAGCGACCCCATGGACTGCAGCCTATTAGGCTCCTCTACAGAGCAGAAATAAGCAGTTCCACATCCTGAGTTTCACTAGCTCACTATACCTAGTGATTATAGAAAAGAAGTTAACATATTTCAACAGATTGCTTTGTCATTTGCTGCTCTTTGGCGGATCAGAATGGAATTGCTCATAGCATACGCATGCTGGTTTTCTGTTCTCGAAGTCAGAATATACGGTAATTATAACAGATGATAACTTGTGTGTAAGTTACGGTGCCAATAAGTGGTATCTAGACCCTTCAGTTTTCATATGCTTCACATGACCACTTTCTCCTACACTGGGGGAAAAAGCAGAGCTTTTCTCTACCAATCCTACTTTTTAGAATATGATTAAGAACTTGGATTTTACCCTCAAACCTGCTTGGCTGAGTGATATTTATCCTCAGAATGGAAAACTCCAGACTTCCAAGTGGTATGGTGACGTTAACTCCAGAAGGAAACAGGGGGGACGTTAGAGCAAGTGAGAAAGAAAGAAACCAAAGAAAACAAAACTTTAGCTCCAGAAGAAAAGACAAAGGAAGTTTGGAAATTTAGAAAGAGGAAAGGAGGCAAAAGAAATGATAGACCAAACACTATTAGGAAAAGTATTTTTTTAGTCTGAATAGCAGCCTGATTCACTATAATCCTTCATTTCTTTGCTTATATACCCAAAATAGGATTCAACTTAGCTTCAAGTAAATGACATCAAACACCAAAAGTACCAAATGACTCATAAGTTAGAAAATCAGTTGAATGAGCTATAAAAAATAGATCCAAGTTTATTTTTAGAATTTAATAGAGCAGTTTCATTTTCCTCTAATAACATGTCAGAATATACAATGGCAGTCTCTAAGGTCTAAAAATATATACTTAAATATATTTTATATGTAAAAATATGTTTTAGCATGGTACTCTCCTCTTGTGATTTTTTTTTTAGTTAAGTGCATCAGTTCAGTTCACTTCAGTTGCTCAGTCGTGTCCGACTCTTTGCCACCACATGAATCACAGCACGCCAGGCCTCCCTGTCCATCACCAACTCCCGGAGTTCACTCAAACTCACATCCATCGAGTCGGTGATGCCATCCAGCCATCTCATCCTCTCTCGTCCCCTTCTCCTCCTGCCCCCAATCCCTCCCAGCTTCAGAGTCTTTTCCAATGAGTCAACTCTTCGCATGAGGTGGCCAAAGTACTGGAGCTTCAGCTTTAGCATCATTCCTTCCAAAGAAATCCCAGGGCTGATCTCCTTTAGAATGGACTGGTTGGATCTCCTTGCAGTCCAAGGGACTCTCAGGAGTCATAGTACATTACAAAACCACTCACAAAGCCATCTAACCGTGATTCTTGAGAAAGACGAATAAGGAATGATTGTGTATCATATTAGGATGAATCACAGAACTAGAGTAGGAAAAAACGGTATTAGAGATGGTGTTTCTCAGCTTCATATTTTCCCAGTCTTCAACGTTCATAGTCAACATCCCCAGTCGTGGTCCATTACAATGGTGGCCCCCCTTTTTATGGGCCCTATTTTATTGAGTCTGTGTTTTATTTTTTCCTCCAATGCCTTTCTCACTTGACTTTTAGCTTGTAGTCACTCACCACATAAAAATGCCAGAGCTAATAAGACGATTGGATGAAAATGCAGAATAATAACCATGTAATATGAAATATGCCATAAATGTGGTGTACACATATTATAGATTATGGCAAAACCTTGGTAATTGCCTGTCTGGTTTAATTTTCAGCTGAGTAAAGGGAAAAATATCTGAGGTTGTGCTATCTTTTGCTCTTTTATTCTTATTACAAATATCTGAATTGGTCAGGGAACCACATAAAGCCATCACTCCAGTTTTATAGCTTTCAAAGTTTTTGGAATTGGAGGCTAACCTAAGGTAAAACATTTACTCAAGCACAGCTTTCCAGAGTTCTGTGACTTTTCTCATCAGAAATGAATTTCAAGTTAACCTTTAAATAATAAGAAACAAGAGTTTCCTATGCAATTGTGGGGTAGCCAAACCCCAGGGTAGGAATGGGGGCAGGACCCAGGGCAAGGACATGGTGTTCTCATTCACCCTTGTTTGTGATGGCTGTAAACACAAATGGACTTCTTGGATCTTGGAAACTTGCTAGGGGTCTCTGTACAGAGAAAGAGGTGTCATGATTTGGGAGTGGAGGGTGGGCGGTGACGGTAAAAGCTTGGGCAAAATTTCAATGTCTACTGATTCCAGCCTCTCTGTTCTCTGTCCTTTGTAGCCTCTGTCTTCCAGCTTAAAGCCTAAGCAAAGCTTGCCTTAGAGGGCATTTCAAGCCTCTGTCCTAGGGAATTGATCCTCAGATTTCTGCAAACATCCAGTGAGGTTGCCAGGTGCTAGGGATCCCGGGATTAATAACTCCAAGTCCCTGTCTGCAGGTAATTCAAAGTCTGATAGAGAAGTTTGTACTAGCTTCCCAAGGCTGTGGTTAACCAAGTACCACAAACGGGTGACTTTGACAACAGAAATTTCCTTCCTCGCAGTTCTGCAGGCTGGAACACTGAGATCGTGGTGCCCGCGGGGTTGCTTCTTCCTGAGGGCTGGGAGCACTTCCGAGGTGGCACTAGCGGTAAGGAAGCCCCCCTGCCAATGCAGGAGACCTAAGAGACTCAGGTGCAGTACCTGGGTTGGGACGATCCCCTGGAGGGTGGCACAAGAAGTCACTCCTGTATTGTCTGGAGAATCCCATGGACAGAGGAGCCTGGCGGGCTTCAGTCCATGGGGTCGCAATGAGTCAGACACGACTGAGTCACACACACACACACACACACACACTCAGACAGAGTCTGGGAGGGTGAATCTGTTCCATTATTTTCTCCCGCTTCCAGCAGCCTCGGGCATTCCTTGTCTTGTTGGTAGTGTTCTCCCGTGTCTTCACATTACCTCCCTTCACGTGTATCTGTCTCTGTGGCCAAGTGACCCCTTTTTCTAAGGACACCAGTCATATTGCATTAGGGCCCAACTTAATGACCTCATCTTTTTTTTCTGTTTTCTTCATCTTTTGGCTGTACTGCAGGGCACGTGGGATCTTAGTTCCTCAACCAGGGATCGATCCATACCCTTTACATTGGCAGCATGGAGTCTTTCATCTCAACGATTCCAGCCACATTTGAGGCCCCAGTCTGACCTGGAGGTTCATGCTCAATGCCGATGGCTCCCTAGTCTTTGCCCAGCAAACTACCCCCCACCCCTGCCGCAAGCCCATGTCCTCCTTCCCTGCACACCAGCCCTACTTTGTGTCAACAGCTTAACTTCCTGTTCCAAAGATTTCACTGGAAAACATCTTTCACTTAACAAGCATTTTCGATGCCTGTTGCTCTAGGCTCTACTCCTGGAGCACAGCATATACCCTTGCCTTCACTGAGAAGCTCAGCCTAGTGAAGAACAGTAAAGAGTAAAACTCAGAGGAATAGAGCTTTTGGTAGAAGCCACCATGGAGTGATATTGGTGAGGAGAGGGGTGGGGGTGGTGTGAATCAGCCCTGAATCTAGCTTCAGGTGAAGAAGAGAGCAGGGAAAGCTTCATGTAGGAGGGGACACCTGAGCTGAGTCTTCACATGTATGCAGTAGGATTTATCCAGGTGATTATGTAGAAGCAGAGAAGACACGCAGTGAGGTGGAAAAGGATATTGGGACAGATAAAAAGACAAAAGGAGAGAAAAAGATGCTCAGTAAATGCTACAATTATTAGGTGAATAAAGAGAAAAGAGGGACTTCCCTATAGTGCAAACAGTAAAGAATCTTCGTGCAATGCAGGACACCAGGGTTCAATCCCTAGATCAGGAAGATCCTCTGAAGAAGGGAATGGTAGTCTACCCCAGTGTTCTTGCCTGGAGAATTCCATGGACAGAAAAGCCTGACAGGCTACAGTCCATGGAGTTGCAAAGAGTCAGATACGACTGAGCAACTAACACACAAAGAGAAAAGGAGAGTAGTGTGCTTGAAAGAGGGGAGTCTGAGCCATTTTCTTTTCAAGAACATACAGGCTGTCTTGGTCAGCTTGGGCTACTATAAGAAAATTGCATAGCTTGGGCACCTTAAACAGCAGACATTTATTTCTCATAGCGCTGGAGACTGGGAAGTTCAAGATCAAGTTGCTGGAGTGTTTGGTATCTAGTTGGGCTCTCTTCCTGCCTTGCAGAGGGCTCCCTTCTCACTGTGTCCTCAAATGATGGAGAAGTAGTCTCTTCTCAGAAGGCGCTAATCCCACCATAGGGGTTCCACCCTCAGGACGTCATCTAAACCAAACCACCTCTTTAGGTCCCACCTCCACATACTGGGTAGGCCAACCCGATACCATCAACTTGGGGATTAGGGAGTCAACATACCAATTCAGAGACACACAAACATCTGGTCCATAGCCCAGCTCTGGCTGATATTGGGAGGAGGAAGGAATGTGTGGTGCAGAAGAAACTGACTGACACCTTCTTCCAGCCAAGCCCCAGTGCCAGCGGACGTGAGCACAGAAAACCATAAGATTCCTATGGTTTGACTCGTCAGACCTACGATCAGTTAGCTGGGCCCTCATGCCGGCTCATCACTCAGTATAAGTGTAGACCTGTCTAAGACAGTCTTTTATTATTAATAGTTAGCCCCACAAACTGGGGTTTCTCAGAAACCCACAGATTTGCCCAGCTCAGGACTACAGAAAGGGGACGCAGTTCTTCCCCAGCCGGGGCGTTAACAACCTCAGCTAGACGGGAGCGTTGTTCAGCTTCCTCCCCAGCCATCACGGGTGTGTGACCGCTATTGCTCCAGCACTATGGACACTTGACGTCAAGGGGTCCCCCAGAAGCCTATGCCTAATGCTAATTTAAGACAGGAAGCCTATTCCATGTGACTTCCTTCACCTCAGCACAGAACTCCTTATGCCCTGACACCTTAAAATGCATACCCAACCCCCAGGTAAGTGTGAAGTTTCGCCAGGTTGTTCAATAAACCACAAAGCTTATGGAAGGTTACAACCAGGGCTGAAAATTTTGAGTCTGTAAGAAAGTATGGTGAGAACACAGGTCTCATCTGTTACCTAATCATCCGTGTATTTTTATAAACAAAACTTCGGTGTTCCTTTAAAGTCGTGTGGCTATCAGGAAGGACGCAGCTGATGTCATTTGTTTTTTTAAAAGGCATCAAGAGTGTTGACGAGGTCTAAGCTGTAGAAAAACACTGGTGTACGTGCCATTTGGCATCCTGTAGAATGAGCTGTGCTGGTAGGAAGGAGGAATTGGTTAGAAAAAATTGCAGCGTACCCAGGAGACTCTGTGTCAAAGAACAAGGTCAGTAACGAAGCGATGTGTCTAACCATAACTAGGCTTCTAGCATTCAGACTGTGGGTCACTGAGCAAGTGTGTTCCTTCTCCTCTGAGTCCCATCTGTCTTTTTCCAGCCTTCCTGCTCCTAGTTTGTGGGCTGAGCTAAGTCCCTGTCCTGCACCAGTCATCATCACCCAGAGAGTCTAAAGACGAATACCCTCAGGGTTCGGTTTCCATCCTGGGGTGGGAGAAGAGAACTGGCATTCACAGCTCAGGCTCTGAGATTCCACAGCCTCTGAGCAGGAGGGGGAGATGTTTACGACTGCTGTCTGGCTTGAGGGCTGGGGTGTTTCTCTGAGATGTGTTTGATAAAACCAGGATTCTGCATTTGAGACAGAAAACAATCACATGTTGTTTTTCATAAGAAGGAAAAGTATTCCTCTTCTTTCCACATTCAGCTTTGGTTATTGAGAAGGATCATTTATAGTGTTGACTCAAATTCTGTATGGCATTGCACGAAAGAAATAATGACTTCATTGGTTAATCAGTTCAGTAGATTGGACTGAATTCTTCATACCTTCCGGGGGGTGGAAAGAACGATTAGACCCAGTCTTCCCGTGCAAAGAAACTCTGAGTGTCTGGGGACCAAGAGCAGGGCAGAAAGCTCTGTGATTCATCCATCACTGTATCTCCCACACGGAGAGGGTAGTGTGTATTCAGTGCATACTAGCTGTTCAACAAATATTTGTCAAACAAATGAATGAGGTGAGCCCCACTTGAGGACAGAGAGTCCTCCCCAAGCTGAGAGGTGAGCCGTTCAGGTGCAGGTGACTAGGGCAGGCTTCATGAAGAAGGCAGAATTCCAGCAATGCTTTCAGGAAGGGGTTGGATTCCAGGCAGCAGGTGGAGGGGGTGACCAGAAAGGGGTTACTCTTTTAGGTCGGGGGACAGGGGTGAGTCAAACCAGGAGGGCGTTTTCAGGAGGTTAAAGGACAGAGTACAAGAGGCCAGGCAGGGGGAGACCAGCCTAAGAAAGGTGGGCTCAGAGTGCGGCCGAGGAAACCACCTCCAAGCTGACTCCCCACGAGGCTGAGGAAGGGGAGCCACGGAGAGACTGGGAAATGTACACGGGCAACCCAGCCCAGTCCAGGATACTGATGGTCGGCTCCTTCCTGCCGTGATTTTAACCCTTTAGGAAAAGTAAAAAACAAAAACAAACCAAAAAACCCCTGACTTCCTCTGTCCTTTCCAAGTGAATCTTAAGGGTCATTAAGTTCCCAGTCAACTTGAAGTAAAGGTATGGAGAGGAGTAACAGCGGATCCCAGAAACCCCCAGGCTGCTCTCAACCATAAACTGTCCCAGGGGAGAAGCAGCTGCCCGTGTGCTCTGTCCCCGGGATCCCAGGCTGGAGGACCACAGGCGCCCGGCAGCCCGGGTCACTGCCCTGCAGTGGTGTGGGGTGTGGGTGCCTGTGTGTGCAGGGTGAGGGGTGTGTGTGTGCATGTGATGTGGTATTTGGGGTGTGGGTGTGTGGTATGGCATGGGACATGTGTGTGTGTGTGGTGTAGTATTAGGGGGATGTGTGTGGTGTGGTGTGTTTATATGGTATGTGTAGAGATGTGTGACGGTCTGTGGTATGTGTGTGTGGTGTGGTATTTAGGGGTGTGTGGAGTGTAGTGTGTGTGTATGGAATGTGTTGGGATGTGTGTGTGTGTGGTGGGATGTGTGTAGGGCTGTGGGGTAGTGTATGTGTGTGGTGTGGTAGCTGGGGGTGTGTGGGGTGTGGAGTGTATATATGCAATGTGTTGGGATGTGTGTGTGTGTGTGTATGTGGTGGGATGTGTGTCAGTCTGTGGTGTGTGTGGTGTGGTATCTGGGGGTGTGTGGGGCATGGTGTGTGTATGGTATGTGTCGGGATGTGTGTGTGTGGTGGGATGTATGTGGGGCTGTGGGTTGTGTGTGTGTGTGTGGTGTGGTATCTGGGGGTGTGTGGGGTGTGGTGTGTGTATGGTATGTGTCGGGATGTGTGTGTGTGGTGGGATGTATGTGGGGCTGTGGGTTGTGTGTGTGTGTGTGGTGTGGTATCTGGGGGTGTGTGGGGTGTGGTGTGTGTATATGCAATGTGTCAGGATGTGTGTGTGCGTGGAGGGATGTGTGTCGGTCTGTGGTGTGTGTGTGTGAATGTGGTATTTGGGGATGTGTCGATCTGTGGTGTGTGTGTGTGTGGTGTGGTATTTAAGGGTTGTGGGGTGTGGTGTGTGTGTGTGGTATGTGTCAGGATGTGTGTGTGTGTGTTGGGATCTGTGTGTGTGTGTGTCGGGA
>SJXQ01010160.1:667466-769192 GCA_006408695.1 Aepyceros melampus | reverse complement strand
TGTGTGTGTGCGTCGGGATGTGTGTGTGTGGTGGGATGTGTGTGGGGCTGTGTGTGTGGTGGGCTGTGTGTGTGTGCGTCGGGATGTGTGTGTGTGGTGGGATGTGTGTGGGGCTGTGTGTGGTGGGATGTGTGTGGGGCTGTGTGTGTGTGGTGTGCTGTGGCATTTGGAGTGTGTGGTATAGTGTGTGTGTAGGGGTGTGGCGGCAGTGGGAGGGTCAGGGAAGGGTGGACGTGGCCTGGGGCTCGGGTCAGGCTCTGCCGAGTTCCCCCTGAGTGGACCTTGTGTACATGGCAACCTCAGTGACAGTTACACACACACACACACACACACACACGCCAAACCCAGAAAAACAAATTAGTCAGGAAAAGGACAAAAGAAAATGCATGAGATTAGATTTCTCAATAAAAGACTTACAGGAAATTGTTTATACTCCAGGAGAGAGGAATTTCTTTCTAGAATTAGCTTTCACATCCGTGTCGCAATCATGTTATTCATCTGAGCTGGAGCCATCAGCCTCCCCTGCGGCCCCTCGCTGGGCACCCCTGCCTTTGTCTCCCCTGCCTTCCTGGCAGCCTGTGGCCTCCAGGGGGTGGGGACTGATTCATTTCCATAGAGCGTGACTTGTACTAGGAGCTCAATGAATTTTCTGACTGCCTGAGGTCTGGGAGAGGCTTTGAAGTACAGTCTCCTTGGGGTCTCGAACGTGGGCCGGAGAAGGGGGGCTTGCTGATTGCACACACACACACCGCGCACACTCACAACTTCCAGAAATGACTGTTGCTTTTTAAACTCATGTGATCTACTACCACGTCCAGGAACAAACGTGTTTTCTGAGGACGGCATAACCATTCAGCGCGAGCACAGGGGACGGCATAACCATTCAGCGCGAGCACAGGGACATTCTATCCCGTGGAAGTCGGGCATCAGTGCTGTGAACAGGGTCAAGCGTCAAGTTTCTTCACCCGTCCTCCCCGGCTCCACCCCACTCACCCTCAGGCTGCCCGGGACCCCTGGCCCAGAAACCCTGGATCTGTCAGGCGGTTGCAGGAAGCCCTGCGGAAGCTCTGAAATGCTGCCTTTCTACCCCTTGGGTCCCGTCCCTGTCCTCGGGAGGCCTCTCAGAGACCTTCCACCAGAGGAAGAGGGAGCGTGAGGATTTACGACCCTCTTTGCAAGGACCACGCAACACAGCTCCTGCCTTGTTGGGCTTGGTGAGCAGGGCGGGGAGTAGAGTGAAGGGACTGGTTTATCCCACTCTTCTAGTTACAGAAACAAATTTCTAGTGATAGAAACCAGATAACCCGAACAATCACAGACACTTAGAGGCAGTGAAAGTGGGTCACCGAGCAGTGCCTAGGGAAGAATTCTCCAGGCCCTGAGATTGGAGCCCGTGATATGGGTAGATGGGAGGGCATTCCTAGCATTCCCGCTCAGGGGTCAGCTGAGGGGAGCTGGGAGTGGGCAGAGTCTGTAGGGTCAGGGTTCCCTAAGGCCACTCTCTGTGCAGGAGTCAGAGAGGGTGAGAACCTTGCAAAGGCAGGGTGTGTGCATGTGTGTGCGTGCACATGCCTACGTGTATGGGTACACGCACAGCCGTGCAGGCACATACGTGTTTTAATAAGAATCTTTATTTGCACACCCTACCTCTGAAATCCTTTTAGCTTCCTTTTCTTAATCTGTAGAACGAAGCCTGAGCATCAGTCATGATAACAGTAGCTCACACGCGGAACTACAAACAGCTCCGAAGTGGGCTTGTCACATCTTTGTCTCTTTTATTACATTATATCGTTAGCTGGTTTTGAAGTGATCCCACATCTACCCACTCCTGGAGCTTTCTGGAATGCTTATCGGCTTAATACTGCATTCTTGCAATGCCACTTATTTTAAGTGAGCCTTAGAGTGTTCTCTCTGTGCTTGGAGAAGCAGTTAAGAGTATGCACTTAACACTCACTTGCTTTTCAGAGGTATGCCTCCTCTAGGAGGGTCTGGGAGGAGTAGCAGCAGGAGTGCCCAGGTACCTCTCTTTCTGATGATGAGGGGCTGGGCTACGAGTCGCTGTTGCCACTCTGACTCAGCTATTTCAGCACTAGCTACCAGCTATGGGAGTCTAGGAAGGACCCTGCCCCAACTTTCTCGCTGTTGCCCACCCACCCACTTCTCACCCTATTTAAATAAGGGCAAAGCGCCTTTTAGCAAAGCCAGCCAGGGGGAGCTGAATCAAATTTTTACCCTTCTGTCTATTGAAAGCCACGTGCTGTTGGTTACCCTTCTCAGCAGCTATCCCCACTGGGCAAGGTACAACCCGGCCTATGGCCCCTGTATGTGGAACAAGGTTATTCTTGAAGACTGTGTAATACGGGAAAACCCCTAAGCATGTTCTGCCACCCTAGAGACTGTGGGACCCGTGACAGGTGCAGGCCTTTGCCCTGATCCATGGAGTGTGACTTAGCCCTGAGGCTTAAACTCTATGATTGAAGGGAGGGTTCTGAGTTCTAACAACTTTTCAGATCAGGACCCACTGGAATAGTAATGTGCTTTTTCCCATATATCCACGCTTTGTTGAGTGCTTACTGCAGGCCAGGTTCTGGGCTTGGTTGAGCGTTTGACATCATCAAATCCTCAGTCAGCCTATAAGGTGCATGTTGCTGCTCCATTTCATACACAAGACGCCTGAAAGCCAGGGAGCTTGCTCAGGATCACATAGCTCACAGATCACAGCGCTGTGACCTCAGTCTAGCCTCCCCTAACCCCACGTCACTATTTGAAAGAAGGCAGCGTCCCAGCATGTCAGTGCGGCCTTTCATCCAACAAAGGTTTACTGAGCTTCTACTAAGTGCCTGGGCAGGAAACACACCTGTGAACAAGCCAGACAAAGCTCAGGATCTCATAGAGGTTACATGCTCATGCACAGAGGCAGAAAATGAACAAGTGTGTAACACGCTTTAGTCAGTTCAGTGGCTCAGTCCTATCCAACTGTTTGTGACGCCATGGACTGCAGTACACCAGGCCTCCCTGTCCATCACCAACTCCCAGAGCTTGCTCAGACTCATGTCCATTGAGTCAGTGATGCCATCCAACCATCTCATCCTCTGCCATCCCTTTCTCCTCCTGCCTTCAATCTTTCCCAGCATCAGGGTCTCTTCCAATGAGTCAGTTCTACGCATCAGGTGGCCAAAGTATTGGAGTTTCAGCTTCAGCATCAGTCCTTCCCATGAATATTCAGGACTGGTTTCCTTTAGGATGGACTGCCATATGGCATTTACTGTTCCTTTAGGCTATATTAAATGCCACAGGGAGCAGTAGATCCCGGTGGCTGAGAAGAGCTGGGGGTGGGGCAGTACTGCTTCCTCCTAATGTGGGAGGTAACACATTCCGATGTTTGGACATAGAAATGCTTCCCATCATGTTGAGCACAGATTCTGGATTCCTGGAACCTGTCATGTCCAGCTGTGATGACAGCACGATGGCTCCCCAGCCAGCAGAAGAGAATCTTCGCCAATAGGTGCATTTCAGCTCAGTGGAACCTCCAGTCAGGACGGAAATGTTACAGCACAGATGGACTGAGAGACTCGGGTAACGATTCAATCCTGTCCAGAGCCTCACTCCCTACTATCTGGACTGGGAACTAATTCCTTCCCCTTCTTTCTCCACAAGGAGCTTTTGAAAACCACCCTCCCCGCCGGCCCCCCGCACAAATCTGGAAACTATTTAGAGATTCCAGAGAGAAAAGAGCTGTGTACCAATGTAATTACTGGTATTGTGCTCATTACATATGACATGCTTGGGAATTCCTGGGGAAAACCACTCCCTGTGAAAGAAGGAGTTTCAAAAGATGTGACAAATGAGTGCATCTAAAAATCAGCCATAAAATCAGGAAGCTGATGAATTATCGATGTTTCTAAGCTGTAAAAATAAACAATTCTATAAAGTGTGATTTCAAGATCTTAAGAGCAGGTAGTCCCATGGTTTGGAAACCAAGTGATCTCACGATGTAACCAAGTACTTTGAAAGGATTACTTTCCCGGAGAAATAGCAAGGTTTGTTAATGCCCACAGTGGGGCAAGGAGATCAGACCTGCCTCACTGCCTGAAATACCTGGGATGTCAGGCTGTAAACAGCCTATCAAAAGTATTGCGTGTGTGTGCTTAGTCACTCAGTCGTGTCCAACTCTCTGCGACCCCATGGACTGTAGCCTGCCAGGCTCCTCTGTCCACGGGATTCTCCAGGCAAGAATACCAGAGTGGGTTGCCATGCCCTCCTTCAGGGGATCTTCCCAACCCAGGGATAGAACCAGCATCTCTTATGTCTCCTGCATTGGCAGGTGGGTTTTTTACCACTAGAGACACCTCTCAGAAAAGCCAAATATCGTTTGCCTTGGGGGAACTGAAAATTAATCCAACCCAAAAATCCATATAAACTCATAAATCATACTTTACTCTTCTAACTCTTCCTAGCACCTTCAAGTGCTTTTGGGGAGTAAATGGAGCTTAACTTCTTAATTCATTAGGTAATTAATGTAATGACCATTTCAAAACACTATATATTCTCATTTCCTGTCTCAGTAAAAAACCAAAACTTTGATTTTTCATAAGCCGGTTTTTCAAGGTGGAAAGATGGTCTTATTTCCGTTGTAAATTTGTCCACACAAGACTTTTCACTGTCTTCCCTCGATTCAGAAAAAGCAAATGAGAACAGTTTTCCAAATATATCAGCACTGTGATGACAAGTGTACTGTAGAGGACCAGACAGCTTTTGAGGGCATCTAAGTCTTGCTGTGTTCTTAATTACTCGATGAAATTCTTGGAACAAAAAAAAAAGTTTTAAAAGTCCAAAGTGGTAGTGGTGATATTAGATTTACTGTTATTTATAAATACTATAAATTTGCACCATCCACTGTGGCAGCCACTAGCCATATGTGGCTATTGAGCATTGGAGATATGGCTCCTCTAAACTGAGAGGTGCTGTTGAGTATAAAATACACACTAGATTTCAAAGAATTAGTGTGGAAAGAATAAAGATCCTGTATTAATAATTTTATGTTGATTTTATTCTAAAATGATAATATTGGGCTAAGTAAAATACATTATAAGGTTTCATACCCATTTTTTAAAACATATTTTTAGTGTAGCTGCTAGAAAATGTAAAAGCATATATGTGGCTTGCATTTTATTGCTGTTGGACAAAACTGCTCCAGAGTTTAAGAAAGCATTAAGAAAGTATTTATAGACTTCCCTGGTGGCACAGTGGTTAAGAATCTGCCTGCCAATGCAGGGGATATGGGTTCAATCCCTGGTCCAGGAAGGTTCCACACACCATGGAGCAACTAAGCCCCTGCGCCACAACTACTGAGCCTTTGCTTTAGAGCCTGTGAGATGCAACTACTGAAGCCCACTCAACCTAGAATACACATCACCATTACAGGATAACAGTAAGTACATGCTTTGTATACTCAATCTTTTCCCCTTCAAATAAGTACAATGAGAGGCAAAGTATAATTAAAAAAGTAAAATTGATGTAAGCAGGTCCAAAACACAGTAGACACCTACATGGACCAGGTATGCAGGCCGGAAAAGCAAGATCAGCAGCAGCATGTGGCACAAAGTTCTGGACCTGCTTCTGGGGCAGGAAACAAGCAAACATATCTGGGAATTTTGCTCATCTGCAATTATGGTAATTAAAATTACTCTATACAAAGTGGCAACAGGACTGAAGCTGGAGACTGGGGGGAACTTCCCTTTATTAAAAAAAATATTATAGTAGCAATAATAATAATAACGGCTGAGAAAAGCTCTGCTAATTGTTGCCTGGGAATATTGCCTCTTTGAACTGGTAGAGCATAAAAACATTCTCATCTCTAGGAACTGGCCATAAACCTTAATACTTGAAGCCATAATCCTTGAGGTATGTGAGCCCTGAAACTGTATCATAAGACTTCTTTGGTCAACAAGCCCCAAGAAGCCAAATGGAGGCAATTATAAAAACTAGAGAGAGAGGGATAAGCAGAGAAGGGAAAAAACAAAAATAAAAAAAATTCCTTCTCAAAATGAGCCCAGAAACCATGATACCAAAACCAAAGAATAGAATGCTAAGACAGAGATCCAATATAACTCAATATGAAGGATATGCATTTAGCCAAACAAAATTAAAGGACAAGCGTAACCTGATGGAGACTTTCAGGATGATAAAGGACATAGTGAAAGAATAACATCCACTAAAAACAGAACATAGCATTGGCAAGCAAAATCAGGGAGAAACGAGACAAAACCGATAGACCTAAAGGAGACAGTGTGAAAAATTTAGACGTGAAAATGCTTTGTTTAACAACTAGACTGTCCAGAACCAGGGAACCGGAAGACAACCCTGAGGATTTTACTAGACTGCATCACAAAAAGTCAAAGAGAAATATGATAAAACAGTTAAATATCTTAGAGGGTAAGTGGAATGTCTAATTTATTTAGTAGAATTTCCCAGAAAGGTAGGAAAGCAATATTTGAAGAGAGATTTTCTAATGTTTTTCCAAAACTGAAGAAAGACATGAGTCCTCAGAGTAAAAATTAAGTGTAAGGACCCAGAGGGATAAATAAGTATTAATTACTACCAAGTAACAAATGCAGTGAGAATACAAATCACTGAGAACAAAAGGAGGGGGAAAAATCTTACAATGACTAGTGTAAAAAAGTAGATTACTTACAAAGGACTGACAAATGGACAGCAACAGTAGATACCAAGAAATAAAAGAATAATATCCTTAAAATATTAAGTGAAATTATCTCAGTCTAAATTTTCATACCCAGACAAGCTATCATTAAAAAACAAAGAAGAGAAATAAAGGTGGCTTTAGATTCATAAAGAAAGAACAAGAGAGTTTACCATCAACTGATGCTGATGAATACAAATATTAAAAAATGTATTTAAGTTTTTAAAAATGGACCCAGAGGGAGGGCATGGGGTTCAAGAAATAGTGGTAGACAAAATATTAACAAAATGGGTTGATTAATTTAATCAACTATCTTAAAAGCTATTTTAGCAATTTTGAGGCTAAGTTTAAAATCTCCAGGAAGTGGTTGTTTAATGAGGAGTTAAATATGCCCAGGAAGTTTGTAAGATTCCAAAATTTCTTGACTAAATTAGACTTTGGTAAAAATATTATAGTCAAAGATTGGAGATGGTAGTTAAAATAATAGAAATAATAAAGTTAATATAAATACTTCCAAACCAACATACCAAAGAAAAAAGATGCATGGATAGTATTTAAGAGAACAATGGCAACAATAACAAAAAGAATACGGAAGAATGAAGATATATATACATATATTTAAATCAATAAAAATAGTAAAAAAAAAATGTGGTAGAAATAAGTTCAAATGTATCAGTGATTATAGGAATGAAAATGGAATAAATTTGTCTAATAAATGACAGAGATTAACAGAATGATTTTTTTTAACCCAACTACTTGCTGTTTAAGAAACCCTAAGCAAAATCGAAAACACAATCACACAGAAGATCAAAAATTACGGGAAAAGTGGTATCAGTCAATTGACAACCAAAGAAATTTTGAATAACAATATCAATATAAGGCAAAACAGAATTTCAAGCACGGCAACACTGCTGCTGCTGCTGCTAAGTTGCTTCAGTCATGTCTGACTCTGTGTGACCCCATAGATGGCAGCCCACCAGGCTCCCCCGTCTCTGGGATTCTCCAGGCAAGAACACTGGAGTGGGTTGCCATTTCCTTCTCCAATGCATGAAAGTGAAAAGTGAAAGGGAAGTCGCTCAGTCGTGTCCGACTCTTAGCGACCCCACGGACTGCAGCCCCCCAGGCTCCTCCGTCCATGGGATATTCCAGGCAAGAGTTCTGGAGTGGGATGCCATTGCCTTCTCCAACAACAACACTAATAAAAATAACTGTGGTTGCCATTTCCTTCTCCAGAGGATCTTCCTGACTCAGGGGTCGAACCTGCATCTCCTGCATTGTAGACAGACACTTTACCGTCTGAGCCACCAGGGAAGTCTTATTGAGTACTGCTGCTGCTGCTGCTAAGTCGCTTCAGTCATGTCCAACTCTGTGCAGCCCCATAGACAGCAGCCCACCAGGCTCCGTCATCCCTGAGATTCTCCACATAATAGTAAAAATAAAAATCCATCAAAACATAATAAACACAAACACATACTTAAAAAACCTTTACATGGGCTCCTAAATGACTCATGGGGAAAACTAGAAATCATAATGGACTTTGCAAAATATTGATATATTTTATGTATTTGGAAGTTGTAATTTTAGAGGCATAGAAATATATGGCAATTATAAAATATTTGTGACAGAATAGAAGTATTACTTTAATAAATTGTTAAATGTGGCTAGAATGTTGTCAAAGGTTAATATATAACTTTAAGTAAACCAATTAGAAATGAATGAATTAAATTTGCATCTTATGCTAGGAAAGAAGGAAAAACCTAATGAAATTTAAAAGAAAGAAAAAAAGCGAAATTAATAATATGCTGAAAACAGAAGCAGTAGAAATGATGAACAGATGGAGAACAGTGTGGAGATTCCTTAAAGAATTGCAAATAGAACTGCCTTATGACCCAGTGATCCCACTGCTGGGCATACACACCGAGGAAACCAGAATCAAAAGAGACACGTGTACCCCAATGTTCATCACAGCATTGTTTATAATAGCCAGGACATGGAAGCAACCTAGATGTCCATCAGCAGATGAATGGATAAGAAAGCTGTGGTACATATACACAATGGAGTATTACTCAGCCATTAAAAAGAATGCATTTGAATCAATTCTAATGAGGTGGATGAAACTGGAGCCAATTATACAGAGTGAAGTAAGCCAGAAAGAAAAACACAAATACAGTATACTAACACATATATATGAAATTTAGAAAGAGGGTAATGATAACCCTGTATGCAAGACAGCAAAAGAGACACAGATGTATAGAACAGACTTTTGGACTCTGTGGGAGAGGGAGAGGGTGCGATGATTTGGGAGAATGGCATTGAAACACGTGTACTATCATGTAAGAAACGAATTGCCAGTCTATCTATGTTCAATACAGGATGCAGGATGCTTGGGGCAGGTGCACGGGGATGATCCAGAGAGATGATATGGGGTGGGAAGTGGGAAGGGGGTTCAGGATTGGGAAGTCATGTATACCCATGGCTGATTCATGTCAATGTATGGCAGAACCAATACAGTATTGTAAAGCAAAATAAAGTAAAAATTAAAATTAAAAAAAAAGAAATGATGAACAGAATCAATACTTTGTTTTTTAAACAGCTTTGCTAAAATATAATTCACATATCATAGAGTTCACTGACTTGAAATGAACAGTTCAGTGTTTTTAGTGTATTCCAACAGTTGTGCAACCATTACCACAAGCTGATTTTAGCATATTTTTGTCCCCCTCAGCCCCTTAGCAGTTACTAGGCAATCAGCCACAAGCTGATGGTCATCAAACCACTAATCTACTTCCTTTTTCTCTGCAATGTAGTTCCAAAAAACATACCAGAAGGAGAAGCCCAGGTCCAGCGGTGTCACCGGTACATTCTACCAGATGTTTAAAAAAGGAGATCTATCCTTCATAAATTTTCCCCTCCAAAAAAACATAAGGGGGCACTTTCCAACTTACTGTATTAAAGCCAGCATTACCCTGATAGCAAAGCCAGACAAAGCCATCACAAGAAAAGAAAACTAACTCTACATGCAAACTCTATGACTTGACAGGCATCACTCCTCCTTGAGAGTTAATATAACCAAAAGCAAGAAAGTTAGCCATGAAGAATAAGTGATGGATGCAAAGACCTAAGGTTTCTGAAAAGAAGTCATTTCAATTTGCCCACACTGGCATAAACTGGTGATGCCCACAGACGGGGCCTCTAGAAGTGGGCGCTGGTCTTAGATTCTCATCCTAGCTACAGCACAGTTTGGAAGCTCCTCCTTTTGAAGGAATTGTACTAGATTCATGACTGAGAGCAAGGCTATCCCATGCTTAACTGTTGAATTAAGCAAAGTCAGGATTGATTCAATGGACATGTGTTTGGGCAAACTCCAGCAGATAGTGAAAGACAGGGAAGCCTGGCGTGCTGCAGTCCATGGGGTTGTGAAGAGTCTGACACAACTCAGCGACTGAACAACGACAACAGGATTGATTCATTTCCACTCTCAGTAAATCTTTCCTCATTATTACCCCATAGCAACCCAGTAACCCCAGTTCACTTCTTTTCTCTAGGTCACAATCTCTCAGAATCTTTATTTGCATTAAAGTTGAAATGTATGATAGAAATATAAAGAATGCTTCAGTCAGATAATGTGCATTTTATCAGAGATTTGAGCTTACACCTCAAGACTGGAAACTGATTCTTCCTGTCATCAGACAATTAATTGTATCAGGAATAATTCAAAAGGCAGGATCATGTCAGTACAGAGGGCCTCTGGATTTTAATGCAATCTGTATACTGAGAATCTACTTTAACTCTGATGTCAAATTCTAGGTTTCCAGAAACATAAAGAAGTAACACTCTAACTCTATGCCTGTCTGCATAGAGTTCCTGAAATTTGTCTAGGGTGGGCACAGCAGAGGGACTTTCCTGGTGGCTTAGTGGCAAAGAACTTGCCTGCCAATGCAGGAGACACAGGTTCGATCCCTGGGTCAGGAAGATGCCCTCGAGAAGGAAATGGCAACACACTCCCGTAGTCTTGCCTGGAAAATCCCATGGACAGAGGAGCCTGGAGGGCTACAGTCTGTGGCGTCACAAAAGTGTCTGGCATGACTTAGCAACTGAACAATAATAACAATACATATTAGAGTTTCTGCAAGCAAAATAAACAGGACGTGCTGTGCATATATGTATATATATACAGATAACACACACACACACATGCTGTGCTTTCTAAAAGAAGTGAATTTGTCTTTCCTTTCGGTGATATATATGACCAAGATTGTTGAAAACTATAGATACAACCTCAGAAATATAATAAATGACTTTAAAACTCACTAGTTTCAATCCATGGGACCATCAAGCAGACTTTAAATCTTTTAATGATTTAGAAGATGTTTCTAGTATCTGATAACCAGTCACTTTGAATCATGAGTATTTGGTACTATAATCACCACGGAATGTGTGGCCAGGCCTCAGAAAGCCCTATGTCCCTCATTTACCTCTGAGATTAAGAGCATCCATAAGACAGGCATTGTGTTTGCTCCAGGACCATGCAGCCCTTAATTCCCATTGGCACCATCTGGACTAATTCCACTTTAAGACCAAGTAGGTGAAGTCTTCTAATCACTGGCCAGCCTCTTATCACAAAGTCAGATCTCTGTAGCTACCAGTGACTTTAATCCTACCCTTACAATGCCATAGAAAGTGTTGGTCCTCAACTTTTTCAATAGAAAAAGAGCAGAGGGCTGAAATGTAGGCAATCTGCTGAGGCATAAGGTTGAGCTCATGGGTTAAAAACGGGGACCACTAAAATACTACATGAATGGTGGTATAAACAACTTAAATTGCTATTAAAGTCTTTAGGTTACAAAAGTAGGCATATCTCAAAAGAAAAACAAGAAGGAAGGGAGCTCATATGAAGGAGAACATAGAGATGGAAGCAGAAAAAAGGCATTTCAGCTGAGGATTGTCTCCAAGAGACGGCACTGGGAGACGGCTTTTTCATTTTATTATGTAATAAAAAGGAAAAACAGAGATTTTATTTTTAATAAGGATCAGGCCAAAGGAATTTTTAGCATGTGTTATGAACTCATTCACAGAGACATCAACATATTTTAGGACAAAACTGTCTAAAAATAACTTGCTCCATCAGCCTGGGACATTTTTCAGTCTTTTGCCAAAAATCCAATGCATTTTTTTTCAGGCAATTTTCTATGGCTTTTATATCTCATACTCTTCTATAAAGAGAATTCATATGCCCAAGTGGGTGTGAGCCCTGTTATATTGTGAGTAGCTAAGATGCTAAGGCTCATAATGGGATTACTTGTTTCCCTCTGGCCCAGGACATTTATAAAGATCAATTAACTCAGTTAAGCTACTCTTAAAGCTCCCTTCCTCTCTGTCCCCAAGTTCCACCATATTTCACTTATGCAGAGAGCTGGCACTCAGATTCTGCCTGTGCGAAGCAGGTAGTGAGTGAACAAGTTAAGGAAAGACTAGGAAATTGTGGGCAAGTTGAGAGTTCCAGCCAGGGACTCTTAGCCTTGCTTAGAGGTTGTGCAAGTAAGTATGTGGAAACATTTAAATCTAAGGGGTGAAGCTGGCCTATCTACCTTAGGCATTAGTGAATAATAACACACATCAATGGTAGTCATGTCAGAGACTTCTCTGGTGGTCCAATGGCTGAGACTCCATGTTCCCAAAGCAAGGGGCCCAGGTTCCATCCCTGGTCAGGAGACTAGAGCTCCTACCTGCTGCCACTAAGAGTTCTCACACCCCAACTAAAGATCCCACGTGCTGCAACTAAGACCCAACACAGCCAAATAAATAAAATAAATACATAAATAAAAAATAAACAACAAAACAGTACTCATCAACAGTACTCATCACCTTGCTGTTCTCACATTATTTATCACAACTCTAATACTTACGGTGCAAAATTTTAACTGTAAGACTCAAAGGCCAAGGACTGTATCTGTCTTCCTTGTCATATTAGGAGATATTCAGCACTTAGGAGATAGTCAATCAACATTTATTGAATAAATGATCATCCCACTTTATTACCATCCTTTATATATCTGTCATTTCAGCCAAAATATGAATTCATTGTTTTAGTCACAAGCATTTATTGAGTTCCCGCCCTGTGCTAAGGAGTTAAATACTAGGGACAGAATCATGAAGAAGATAGATGGGGTCCTTGCCTTTGGACATTTATATATATATATATTTAACTCTGCAGAAACTGTATTTTTGTTTTTTATATCTCAGTTCCTGACAGATACCAACTATGCAATGCTTGCTGAATGAATAAGTGAATTAACTAATGGATACTCTGAACCTGAATATCAGCTGGTCTCTGTTCTTGACACTTTTCCTAATCCTGTGTGTTTGGAATGGCCAAAAGGCTAATGGCAGAGGGAAAATGGGCCACAAGCCATGGAATTTCTGGCTGGCAATGAGCTGGACCTAACAATAATCACCCACTAGGCAGAAGTGAGATAGGGAAGTTCAAGATGGGATACTGGCAAAAGGGTGGAAGGATGGTTCTAGATACATGGTAGCTGGCAGCCTTGGAGCAAAAATTACAGTGTCAGTAGAGGAAGGAAGGAAGGATGGAAAAGGAACAATGAGAGATGAGATCTACCCACTTTTCACTGAAGTTTTTTATTTAATGTCTGTCTCCCACTTTGCATTGTGATCACCAAGACAGAACAATGTCTGTCTTGGTTATCAGAGCATCCCTGGTGCCAATCAAGGCAGCCATGCTTTCTTGGTGAATGAATGAAATCTCAGGTAGAGTAGGCGCAGAGTCTCAGAATCACAGCTCCTGGAGCTAATGAAGGCAGGACATCTGTTCTATAACTCACATCACCCAGAGAACACACTTCCTGTGATTGGTTCTGGAGCACACCTTCTCCAGATAACAGGAAACCTTGAGAGGGGGCTCTTAACCTAGATATTCCAACCAGTCACCAGCCCAAGACATCCCAAAACCATAAAAAAACAAAAAGGCACAATACAGGGAGCTCAGCTTGGTGCTCTGTGATGACCTAGAGAGGTGGGATGGAGGCGCAAGAGGAAGGGAATATATATAGTGTAGGGAGGCATAGAATACAGGAGGGTGCGTGCGTGCGTGCTTGCTCAGTCATTCAGTCATGTCCATCTCCTTTGCGACCCTATGGTCTGACTACAGCCTGCTGGGCTCCTCGTCCATTGGATTCTCCAGGCAAGAATACTGGAGTGGGTTGCCATGCCCTCCTCCAGGGGATCCTCCCAACCCAGGGATCAAACCTGTGTCTCTTACGTCTCTCGCATTGGCAGGCAGTCTCTTTACCACTAGTGCCACCTGGGAAGCCCAAAAGAAGGGTTATAGGTACCTTAAGTGAAGAGAGAATGCCTTTAGGGGGAAAAAGGAAGCAAAAATTAAGGGCCTTGAAGACATCAAACATAAATATAAGGGCAAGTTCTACTGAGAGCAGGTGTAATGTTATACCTTTCCTGTCTCAGCTTTGTAAATATTCAGTTCAGTTCAGTTGCTCAGTCGTGTCCGACTCTTTGAGACCCCATGGACTGTCGCCTATTAGGCTCCTCCGTCCACGGGATTTTCCAGGCAAGAGTGCTGGAGTGGATTGCCATTTCCTTCTCCAGGGGATCTTCCCGACCCAGGAATCAAATCCGGGTCCCCCGCATTGCAGGCAGATGCTTTACCGTCTGAGCCACCAGGGAAGCCTATAAAAAAGGTGATAGCCCATAACAAGTATTAATAAACGTATGATCTCAGGAACCTGAGTTTGAATCACAACACCACTGATTCTGGACAAGTCACCATCTCGAGGGTTCAGTTATTTTGTCTGGACACGAGCCTATGGATGAGAACCCTCTCCTAAGGTGCTGTAGGGTACTAAATGAAAGAATTCCTGTGAAGCACCTGGCGTGCATTATGTCTTGGTAAATACTCAGTTCAGTTCAGTCGCTCAGTCGTGTCCGACTCTTTGCGACCCCATGAATCACAGCACTCCAGGCCTCCTTGTCCATCACCAACTCCCAGAGTTCACTCAGACTCATGTCCATCGAGTCGGTGATGCCATCCAGCCATCTCATCCTCTGTTGTCCCCTTCTCCTCCTGTCCCCAATCCCTCCCAGCATCAGAGTCTTCCAATGAGTCAACTCTTTGCATGAGGTGGCCAAAGTATTTGAGTTTCAGCTTTAGCATCAGTCCTTCCAAAGAACATGCAGTTCTGATCTCCTTTAGGATGAACTGGTTGGATCTCCTGGCAGTTCAAGGGACTCTCAATATTAGTTGTTACTAATACTCATGTCAATGACTTGGCAGGAGGTGTATTCACCATCTGGGCTCATCTTTAATTCCAGAGATTTGGAGGAGAACCGGAGGAAATGAGGAGCCCCCGAGAGAACCTCCCTGAGACGTGTCCACGCAGATCTGGGCACCCAGGTGACACTCAGTAAATGATGACTTTCCTTCCTTCCATGTTGGTCATCTCCCTATTTCTGTGAAGTTGAGACTCAAGCGCACAATTCTCCCTGCCCTACCCTATAGCTTCCCTGTGCCCATGAAACATTTTCTGGTTTGCAGATGGCTGAACCCAGCCCAGCAACGACACCAAAGGAAAGTGGTCAAAATGCAAGTGAGAGTTTTCTTTCTAAAGAAATGCATATGTTAAGGTAACCATCCAGATGCCCGGTTCACATGAGAATCTAATCAAGCACAGATCATGCAAAGCTGCAAAACCAGATTATTTATTTTTCTTCTTCATTGAACATTGAGAGCCTTGGGGCTCAGGAAGGCGAGGAGCAGTTGCCTCCTGGCTCTGCACACAGAGCCCGGAAGGAAGTGAAGTCGAGCACCCTTGGGCCGCCTCCTTCCCCTTTCCCTTCCCTATTCTACTACCCAAGCCTCTGCCCTCAGCTCCGGGCACGGAACCGTCCACAGTTTCCCAGCCAAAATTTCTCTGAAAAAGGACCTGAAACTCAGTTTACATTAAAACACAAATAAGGACCACAACTGAGTGGCCCGGTGTGTATCAGCTGAACTACTCACCACTCCCAGATTGCTCACAGATAATGTTCAGACTGAACTGATAATGGTCCTTCCAAAACGTGATTCTCTTCCAGTGTTCTCAGCCTCAGGAAATAAGAGAGATTGTCCTATGCTGGTTCGTGAACTACTCAAAGACTTTTATTATTTTGCTTTGGAAACTGGGGCTGTGCAGGGGAGTCCCTGAACTGGGGAAGACAGGAGCACTGGCTGGAGGTGGGCAGAGAGAGAATGGCTTTAACTTTCCCATGAGAAAGCCAGGCAATAGTGATCAGTATTTATGGATTTATGAGTTTGGAGTTCGTGACAGATGCATGCTAAGTCGCTTCAATCGTGTCCAGCGCTTTTCGACGCAGTGGACTGTAGCCCACCAGGCTCCTCTGTCCATGGAGATTCTCCAGGCAAGGATAATAGAGTGGGTTGGCATTTCCTTCTCCTTTCAGGAGAGATCCCAGGGCTCAAAAATAGATATAGCTGTCAACATGCAGTAACCAGTGTGGATTTAATTTCCCTAATCCATTCACTCTCCAAGTTGACTATCTCACCTCCTGTCCTGTCTCCTTAAACCTCCATCACCTCCTCCCCAGACTTCAGTCTTGGCTAATGACCTTATTTTCTATTTCACAGAAAAAATACAAGGGTCAGAGAGGTCATGCACCCACTCACACCCCCATACCTGTCATTGTTAAGGGAAGCACAGAGTGCAGGATGGTGACTGAGGTTCAACAAAAGACCACAGGAAACAGTGAAGCTGGTTCATTACTATGGATCCTGGAGGAACCACAGGGCACGGAGCCAGGGGCCACAAGGGGAGGTCACACTGGGGTGTAGCCGACAGAGTGTCGGGACCTAGGGCACGTGCCTCTCTGAGGGTCATGGTGGGAGGGCCTTGGGGTTCCCAGGAGAAGCCCAGATTGGTCAACTCAAACCAAATGAGTGTGGTTTTGGTGAGCACCAAGGGCTCTTATCTACGGGGCGTGCAAGGGGAAGGCCCTGGGAGACAGGCGAGCCTGCTGATCACAGGGTCACTGGGGAAGTCAGATCAGGATCTCACATTTTGCTTATGACTCTGCAGGCTGCTCTCTGGGGCATGGGCTTGTATATGTCTGTTTAAGGCCCCTGCAGGCTACTTGGCTAAACAACATGAAGGCCGAGGCAGAAAATGCCACAGAGAAGTTTAACACACTCTTGACAGAAGCCAGCACCTCCCCCTACTTCTTCAATCCCATCCCTTCACCTTCTTCAAGACCTTCCTCCAACAAGTCACTCCTCTCCCCTCGGGTCATAAAATCTCCCTGTTAGCTTGTCAACTATTGAAGTACATTAGATCTCCTGTCTTCAGAACAACCAAAACAAGCCTCCGTCGACCCTCTACCCTCTGCACTCTCACCCCATGCCTCTGGTTTGCAGCCAAGCTCTTGAAGAAGTCATCTGCCCTGCAGCCTCCAACGTCTCTTTCCCTTCCTCCCCACCCGTGGCTGAAACTGCTTTGTCAAGGCCACCATGGGCGCCCGCATCCCTGGCTCCAGCGGCGGTTCCTGGCCCCTGTCGGACTTCCCTTTCAGCAGATGACTCACTCGACAGCCCCCGGGCGCTCGTCGGTGGTCTTTCAGGACACCGCGTGCTAACAGAGGTCGTTTCCCTTTCAGGTCAGTCCTCCTGAGTCTCCCCTGCTGGGAACCGGCCTCTCCCAGCCTCTCCACTTCACACACCCAACGCTCACGTGTCAGTTCGCTTCCTTTTTGGGCACATGCCCTTGGTGATCTCATCAGTGTTACTGCCTCACATGTCACCCTCCATGCTTGTGACACCCAAAGGTCTATCTCCAGACCTCTCCCCAGCATCCGCCTTCGTATATCCCACTTGCTTCTCGGCGGCTACACTCAGGGTCTAAGAACCTTGTAGAACTTAACCTGAGCTTCTCTGCTGGCTCAGTCAGTAGAGAATCCACCAGAATGCAGGACATCGGTTCAATCCCTGGGTCGGGAAGATCTCCCGGAGAAGAAAATGGCCACTCACTCCAGTGTTCTTGCCTGAGAAATCCCATGGACAGAGGAGCCTGACAGGCTACCCCCCATCCACCACAATGGGACTGCAAAAGAGTCAGACATGACTTAGCAACTAAACTACCACCACCACCAGAACTTCACCTGCCCTAGATCTAATGCTCTGTCCCACCCCACCATGTCCCCATAGCCTTCCTCATCTTTTAAAATGACCACTTGCCAGAGCCCAAACCTTTGGGCCTAACCCTGGTTGCTTTCAATCACTCCCCACATCCAACAAGTGAATGATAGTAGCAATGCTATAGAAGATAGAGTAATAGGGAGGAAAGATGGAAAGGACCCACTGGATGTATCAAAAGCATTTTGGGGAAAGCTGAGTGCTGAAGAATTGATGGTTTTGAACTGTGGTGTTGGAGAAGACTCTTGAGAGTCCTTTGGACAGCAAGGAGATCCAGCTGGTCCATCCTGAAGGAGATCAGTCCTGAATATTCATTGGAAAGACTGATGCTGAAGCTGAAACTCCAATACTTTGGCCACCTGATGTGAAGAACTGACTCATTGGAAGAGACTCTGCTTCTGGGAAAGATTGAGGGCAGGAGGAGAAGGGGATGACAGAGGATGAGATAGTTGGATGGCAACACCGACACAATGGACATGGGTTTGGGTGGACTCTGGGAGTTGGTGATAGACAGGGAGGACTGGCGTGCTGCAGTTCATGGGGTGGCAAAGAGTCGGACACGACTGAGCAACTGAACTGAACTAAACTGAATGATTCCTAGTAACTGTGATAGTGACATCTCCACCTGGAAGCCTCTGTAAATCCTCATATCCCAGTGCTTATCAATCAGCTTGAATACAAGCTGACTGACTTGTCAGTTACCCAGCCATTTAGATTTGAGCAGCCTGAGGACTTTGGGGAAGGAAATGACATTCACTGGGCAATCCCTATGGGCCTGGCAGAGTGCTAGGTTTTTGCAAATGCTAACATATTTGATCCCAGAGCAACCCAGTGAGATAGGTACGATTTCCCATTTTACATCTGAAGAAACTGAGGTTCCAAGAGACTAACCCAAGATCTTGTAACTGCTCAGTAGCAAGGTGAATATCAGAACCTCTGTCTTTCGGTAGTAGAAACAGTGTCAGATTTTATTTTTTTGGGCTCCCAAATCACTGCAGATGGTGACTGCAGCCATGAAATTAAAAGACGCTTACTCCTTGGAAGAAAAGTTATGACCAACCTAGATAGTATATTCAAAAGCAGAGACATTACTTTGCCAACTAAGGTCCGTGTAGTCAAGGCTATGGTTTTTCCTGTGGTCATGAATGGATGTGAGAGTTAGACTGTGAAGAAGGCTGAGCGCCGAAGAATTGGTGCTTTTGAGCTGTGGTGTTGGAAAAGACTCTTGAGAGTCCCTTGGACTGCAAGGAGATCCAACCAGTCCATTCTGAAGGAGATCAACCCTGGGATTTCTTTGGAAGGAATGATGCTAAAACTGAAGCTCCAGTACTTTGGCCACCTTATGCGAAGAGTTGACTCATTGGAAAAGACTCTGATGCTGGGAGGAATTGGGGGCAGGAGGAGAAGGGGGTGACCGAGGATGAAATGGCTGGATGGCATCATGGACTCAATGGACGTGAGTCTGAGTGAACTGCGGGAGATGGTGATGGACAGGGAGGCCTGGCGTGCTGCGATTCATGGGGTCGCAAAGAGTCGGACACGACTGAGCGACTGAACTGAACTGTCTTTCGGACTCCCTACAAAAAATGTGTATGTCGAGGAATGTTTCTCCTGTCCCTCATGTGTCATCTAGAAGTTCCACACTAAGGCTGACTTTTTGGTTCCTTGTCCAACAGTTAATCCTTTCTTGCTGCTAAGAGAACTGAATTTTCTTTGTGTATGGGGCAACCCTGAGCTTCAGCAAAGACTGAGCCCTCTCTTAATCCCCAGAGGCAATATTTGACTAGTCTAAGCAAATGATGCCCATCTCATTTTCATGCTGCATGATGAGCTGAGGAACAGGCTTGAGATGCAGTTCTGCCTCCCAAGGCTTGAGGGCACATCTGCTGGGGAGTGGGACCTAAAGCGGGGGTAATTTCATTTTGGCATTATGTATTTATATACTTATTTGCATTTGGATGTGGTTGAGAAGGTACTACCTAGAGCTATGGCAGCCACTTTGCAAGTATGAGGGAACCAACCACCTGAGAATAAAACTGACATGAAGATATTTCTTGATCTACCCCCAGACTTCTTGCTTGGGGAGGTAACAAGTATTTATTATTCAAGCCAATTGAAGTTCTATCTTTACATTATTTGTAGACAAAGCATTCAATATACACAATATATTGAGCATATATTTACTCACTGGTTTATCTCCAGATCTTAACACAGTGGTAATTGCTCAAAAAAGAAAAAAAATTTTTTTTGATTGCCTGTGTGAAGAATGTTGTGTGCTTCAGAGTAAAGATGAATGAATTCAATGAATTATTATGAGGTACAGAAAATCGAAGTGACAACATGCCACTGGCATTCTCTCTAAAAGCACAAGAGGAGAGAAAAAAGAGCAAATCATGTAGAAACAGCCCTGCTCACATGTAACATGGCGACATCCCAAGGCCTGTCACCAGAAGAAAATATTTATGCTAAGACTGCTATCAGATGGCCATTTCCTCATGTGTAATTCATTGAAATTTGAAATCAGTTCCTGTCCCGGGTTACCAAGGTCCAGACTAAAGGGCAGCCTAGATTGTGTTGTCCGTCAGGAAGTGGCTGTGTTTGAGATTTGTGTTGGCATCTCTGAGCTGTGACCACAGCACACATTTTTGTGGAAACCATCCGTTGAGACTTCCATGGCAGCCTTCTTCCATGAGGAAGGGGGTGGTGGTGGCAGGCTTCTGCATGCCCAAGGGAAGTTTTCTCCTTCTGAAACTTGCTTCGACTCATACTTTCCAAATTAATGAGGTCACTTTCCCCTTTCAGAGCAAATGCAGATGGAGAAACAAAAGGGTGAAAATTAGAAACTTCAGGGTCCCCTCTCCAAAGCCTTATTTCACAAGGCTCTATGTGGTTTGTGGGAGCAACTTGAGGTCCCGGTGACTGATAAGTATGATATAATTTTAGAACTTTCATAAGCCTGTGTGGACTCTTTGTTGAAGATCAGCACTTAGGACCTTAAAGAACTGAAAGCAATGACCCAAATCATTTTTGAAATGTCCATATTCAGTATTAGTTCTGGGCACTGTTCTCTTCCCCTTGTTCAGCCCCTGCTTACATGCTTTCATTCAGCGAGGTTCATTCCATGTACCCAGCATTCATTCAGTGTACCCAGGGGTCCATAAGGAAGACATTCCAGCCTTGGCTTTGGAGAAAAGTCTCTCGGTGACCACTTGCTCACAGCCTTATTCTGAAAGAAAGGACCTGAGGTGATTCCTTATATACATACAAATCGTCACGTTTGACCCTGTCATCCTGGCTGATGGAGAGAGGAGGGGGCAGTTTTGAAGATGGCTATCCATAAGCTGGCCAGCAGCCATAGGGAGCCCTCCATGAGACAGGGATGTCCAGTGCCCGGCAGTGACCAACGGACTCCATCAGAGACTTTCTCTTAGGAAGCGGGAAGGTGACACACAGAGAGAAATACAAGTGACAGAAGGGTTTGAAAACCAAGAGACTCATGGAGAGGAGGCAGTGGGCTAAAGCCATCAATCAGTAGAATTTAAGATTAAGAAGCTGAGCGGGGCATCGGGAGAAGCTCAACAGGGTGTGAGAAGTGTCAAGAGAGGCTCAGAAACAGGCAGTGGCCTCCTGCGGTGCTGTGGGCAGCTGTGGCCGGGTGTCAGTGAGATCCTGGTGTCTGTAGGCTGAGGACGAAGTGCCAGTTCCTGGGAGGCTCGTTCCACGTTTATGTAGGCTCTTTGCTGTTCTTCCTTGAAAGAAAGTGAAGTCGCTTAGTCGTGTCCGACTCTTTGTGACCCCAAGGACTGTAACCTGCCAGGCTCCTCCGTCCATGGGATTCTCCAGGCAAGAATACTGGAGGGGTTGCCATTTCCTTCTCCAGGGGATCTTCCCAACCCAGGGATCGAATCCAGGTCTCCCGCATTGCAGGCAGACGCTTTAACCTCTGAGCTACCAGGGAAGCCCAATCACACATCCTTTATCACACATCTTCATTCACTGAAGATCTGATTGTGTCAAATTCTTGCCATTTGAACAAATTAACTACTAGGTTTAATATTTACAAACTTTGTGATTTGGGGCAACCTCCTTGAACATCAGATGTTCATTCTCTAAGTGTGAATGGCCCCCACCATGTCCCTGTCCTAATTCTAGGAACCTAAGAATACGTTCCTTTGTTGTTATCGTTGTTTAGTCACCAAGTCGTGTCCAGTTCTCTGCAACCCTATGGACTGTAGCCCACCAGGCTCCTCTGTTCGTGGCATTGCCCAGGCAAGAATACTGGAGTGGTTGCCATTTCCTCCTCCAAGAGATCTTCCTGACCCGGGGTCAATGTCTCCTGCTTTGGCAGGCAGATTCTTTACCACTGAGCCATCCAGGAAGCCCTGTATTACTTTACATGGCAAAAGGGATTTTGTGAGTCTGATAAAGTTAAGGACCTTGAATCAGACTCCTGTATTATCCACAAGAGTCCAAGCTAGTCCCATGAGTCTTTAAAATCAAATAGGAGAACTTTTACCAGCTGAAATCAGGGGAGAGGTAACTATAGAATAGTTATAGAGATTCAATGTTATTGGCTTTGAAGATGGAAGAAGGGGCCAGGAGCCAAGGAATATGGGCAACTTCTAGAAGCAGAAAAAGGAAACAGATTCTCCCCTAAACCTTCCAAAAGAATGCAGCCCTGCCAACATGATAACTAGCCAGGGAGACCTGTGTTGAACTTCTAACCTCCAGAACTACAAGATAATAAATGTGTTTTTGTCTTAAGCAATTAATTTTGTGGTAATTTGTTATAGCAACAGTAATAAACTAATACACTATAATTTTGCTCTACATATATATGGGAAGGAGAAGGCAGTGGCACCCCACTCCAGTATTCTTACTGGAAAATCCCATGGATGGAGGAGCCTGGTAGGCTGCAGTCCATGGGGTCACGAAGAGTCGGACACGACTGAGCGACTTCACTTTCACTTTTCACTTTCATGCATTGGAGAAGGAAATGGCAACCCACTCCAGTATTCTTACCTGGAAAATCCCATGGATGGAGGAGCCTGGTAGGCTGCAGTCCATGGGGTCGCGAAGAGTCGGACACGACTGAGCAACTTCACTTTCACTTTTCACTTTCATGCATTGGAGAAGGAAATGGCAACCCACTCCAGTGTTCTTGCCTAGAGAATCCCCGGGACGGGGGAGCCTGGTGGGCTGCTGTCTATGGGGTTGCACAGAGTCCGACACGACCGAAGCAGCAGTAGCAGCAGCAATAGCAGCGTATATGGGAAAACATTTAAAAGAATTACACATTCCAGTGTAACGCTGGTTATGTTGCCTTTTTGAATTATTTACTTCTTCTGTGTTCAAAAATGAGTATATGTTCCTTGTGTTATAAATAAATAATTTTGCTTACTTTTAGTAAGATTTATTTGGTAAATAGTAAGTTCAGCAAACATTTGTTGAGGGTACTCTGTGTACTCCTCATATTTTAGTCTTCTTTAGGCCTGGTATAGTGAGTGCATTGTAGCAGAGCTCAAGGTCATGTTGATAGAGCTCAAAATCTACTGAAGAAGTTTAAAAGAAGACTCTGATTTCACAATCCATCAGCCACAAGTACCTAAGGTACTTGTGACCCACTTAAGCAAAGGAACTTGGCTTTAGTGAGTTAAAAATGCAGAGCACGCCCGCAATACCAGTTCTCACTTGAGCAAGAATTTCTCCATCCTTATCAGAACCAACCATCTTCAGGGCTTTGAATGGCCCTAAACCTAATTTGGCATTTGGACAGGACAATAGGTGCTTTGCATGACCTGATTAGAAAATAATGCAAAGCTGTTCCCATTAGGTCACTTTGATCCGTGGCTGAGCCAAATTCCCTGGACATGCCTCCAGCCAAAATACACCCCAGAGGAATAAGGAAATAGAGCAGATTTCAGGAGTAGACATCTTAGCTCTTTTCATCACGTCTTTATTCATCAGACATTTGTTGAATATTGTAACCCTGTCCCCAAATGCCCATGTACATAAGAATTACCTGGGAGGGTTCCACTCTCCAGAGCAACTGATTCAGCAATCCAAGGATGGGGCCTGGGATCTATATTTAACCACCTGGTGGGTGATTTTGATGCAGGACCGCTACAGACCACTTTGCAAAATGTTTGGTTTGGTCTCCAAAATGAATAAGCCACAGTTCCTCACCATCAGGAGCCTGGAAATCCAAAGAGGCAGGCGCACTATGGTGATCCTATGTGATGAGCATAATAATAGTAGTTTTAGGGGCAGTGAATGGGGGAAAGATTCTCTGTCCAGGGGGGCAGCAGTCCTGATGGATGTTGACAAAAAGAGGAGGAGGAACAGCATTCTGGGCAGGGGGTAGGCTTTACAAGCCCCAAGTCATAAGGAGACGTGAACTAGAGGGAAGAGTGACCAGTGATTGTGACTCTAAGTGCGGATAACAGGAGAGAATCTGAAAAGAGCGCATGGGTCTCGACTGACCAACCAAATCATTTCATCTTATTTAGTAAGCAACAGGGAGTTGGTGAAGGTGTTTTTTCTTTTCTTTTCTTTTCTTTTCTTTTGTTGTTGTTTGCTGTGTTTTGGTTTTTTTGGCTTCACAGGATTTTCATTGCAGCATTTAGTTGCTCCACTGCATTCGTGGAGAGTCAGGAGCAGAAGGCTTGCCCTAGATCCACATGGGAGTAGAGGAACCCATCCAGAGAGAAGCAGAGTGAAAACGTGTGAGGTCCAGGGGTGAGACGTCGGCAGCGATAAGCAGAGGAGGTGTGCTGAACCATGAAGGAGGTGAATTGAGATGGCCAGGGTCCCCCTGCTGGAGGGTCTGAGAGGAGAGAGGTGATGGGCCGTTGTGAATGCAGCGGAGGCAGGTCATTGTGATGGCTTTTGGCTTCACCCTCTAGGATGCCATGGGCGACGGTTCAAGGACTTATTGCACGCAGAGGGCACGATGGCAGGAAGGCAGTGAGGAAGAAGGGCTTGGACCATGTGGGAATGAATGCACGCAGGGCAGACGACTCTTTCAGGAAAGCTGAGCATCTAAGGCAGGAGGCCCCATAAGAAGGACAGTATTAGGAAGGCAGTAAGTATTAGCGTCCCTACGAGACTGAGGGCACAAGGCTTTTGCTGATAAGATAGGAAAAGTGGTGGTAAAGATAGGAGAGGGATGAGTTGGATTTCTTCTCAGAATTTCTATTGTCTTAGAGTAAAATAATTATGTAAAAACTAAAGGGGAAAACAAACAGACATGCTAGTGTTTTAAGCACCAAGAATAAGTAAAAAATATTTATAAGTCTTCAGAGTAGGATTGTCTCAGTATGGGACAGTGACATAGAGGCTGCTCTAGAGTCACAAGAAGGAAATGTTCAAGGAAAAGGAAAGAAAAAGAACCAGCCATTGTAGAGAAAAAAGGGTCCATAAATGATCTTAACACACGGCAGTCCCTCCCTGGGCCTGGGTCATGATCAGGGCGGCAGACCTGCCTCGGGAGTCGCATGATTGGACTTGATTTTTTGGTTACGGGATTGTGTAGGCAGAAAGGAAAATCCAGAAAAATCACTTTATCAAGTGACTGATCAACCTTTCGTATCTGATCTGGGAATCTCTACCCAGGGGCACACCAGTTGGACATAAACCCAGCTTTCTGTGTACTTAGAAAATAAATGATCCAAAGTCGGATAGACATTGCAGTCTAATCTCTTCAGGCACTGAAGACAGCAGTGTAATTTTATTCCGTATATTCTCATGAATAAGATGTTGTTTTCAAAGTCTTATTTCATGTGAAACCAGAACAGCAGTTTGTACAGTTCCTTCAGAAACTGAGCTTCATGCGACGGTTTCAGTCGTGTGTTCTGTTTGTAGAAGAGCACGCTCAAGGGTGAGGTTGCACATGTACATGGTGCAATCTGAGAGTGGTTACGTATATTCACACCAACGCCTGGCACCAAATGCCTTGAAAGAACACATACTGAACAGATAGCAGGGTTCCCTGTAGTCAAAGCCGAGGAGGAAACTGAAATGAGGGCTGATGGTCAGAAAGCATTTTAGTGTTACCTGCAATGTTAGTTTTTTACAATATCAACATATTAGTTGCATATTTTACATTGATTTGTAAAAATAAGCTCACATTGCAGGTAAAACTAAAATGCTTTCCAACCAACAGCCCTAATTTCAGTTATTATTTATTTATTTATTTATTTATTTTTTAAATTTTAGCTGCACCGTGTTTTCATGGCTGTGTGGGCTCTCTCTGCAGAGAACAGGGGCCACTCTTTGTTACGGTCATGGCTTCTCTTTGCAGTGTGCTGCCTTCTCATTGCGATGGCTTCTCTTGTTGCGGAGCACAGGCTTTGAGCACATGGTCTTCAGTAGTTGCAGCATATGGGCCCAGTAATTGTGGTGCATTGGGCTTAGTTGCTCCTCAGCATGTGGAATCCTCCAGACCAGCAACTAAGCCCTGCATTGGCAGGTGGATTCCTTCCACCAGCCTCCTCTGTCCATGGGATTCTCCATGCAAGAATACTAGAGTGGGTTGCCATGCCCTCCTCCAGGGGATCTTCCCAACCCAGGGATAGAACACAGGTCTCCTGCACTGAAGGTGGATTCCTTACCATCTGAGTCACAAGGGAAGCCCCTTATCCACTGCACCACCAGGGAAGTCCTAGTTGTATGCTTTTAAAATTAATTTTAAAATTATGGCAAAGTCATCACTATCAAGATTTTCCTAATTTTTTTTTTTTTGAAAAGTCCAAGGTGGTTATTATCTAGTAGAGGAATAGGTGACTCCTAGTTGTCAGTTGTGGAGAAAGGTTGGTGTTTGCCAGATGCTTAAACACAATGAGTGCCTCCAATAAATCAGAATCTTTTATGATTGTCATCAGATCTATCTTAAAAAGAATTCAGTCTTCCTTCCTTTTGTTCTTCGTGGGACCTATGTTTCTTCAAACAAATGTTCTGTGAGCCAGAAAATGGTTTCATCTCTGAAAATGTCATTTTCCTCCTAATGATAAACATTTTATTAATCTAATGGGAATGCTTGAAAGCAGAATTCAAAGGATGGATGAATGAGCAGAGGATGAGAAGCTGGCTGGTGAGGGAGTGAGGTTCTGCAGAGATCATGAGGAATAATGAGAGAGCTCGTAGCAGCATCTCACCCCCGCAAGGCATGAGCTGAGGGCGAGGCTCAGAGCTCTGGAGAGTAAGGGAAGCTTGAGAAGAAGACGTGACATAGTCAGGAGAAGATGAGTAGAAAGGTTCATGAGCTGTAGAAGGGCCTCGATTGAGGTTATTGGGGAGAATTTGCCAGAAACAATGTGGTCTTTTTTTAACTTGCCCCAGCGAGTCTGGGTAGCTCTGAAGCATGAGAGCAAGTAAGTAGATTGAACTTCCACCTGGGGCTGGAAGTGAGTGAACACCCAGAAGAACAAAAACAAGGAAATCAACATTAACGGATTGCTGAAATAGCTTTCTGTGGGGTTCTGGTCGTGTAAGAGTGCCACACACCAGGACTCGGCTGATGGACCCGTAGAGTAGAAGAGATGGAAGACAAAAATGTCCTGGTACAGGAGAGAGAAAAGGAGGGCTGTAAGCAGCAAGAGAACAAAAGAGGAAGGTGACTAAGGTTCATTCTGTCGAATCTGAAAGTGAAGGAAGGTGTCTGACTCTTTGTGACCGCATAGACTGTAGCCCACCAGCCTGCTCTGTCCATGGAGTCTTCTAAGCAAGAATACTGGAGTGAGTACGTCATACCTACTAAATTGAAATTTCTCTTAGGGAAGGAGCGGATTTTCATTCATTTTTTATTTATCATAGCACTTGTTCCATAAATGCTTTTAATATTCTGAGTGAACCAATTAATGGGAATAGTGATCTCACTAATATCCCCACTCTGCTATGAGTTTTCTGAGGATAGGCCCTATGTCTTGTGAACTGATGTATCAACCAGGTACAGGGGCACTCGGGGGAGTCTGCAGGCCCAGCACAGTTACTCATGGACAAATGAGCTGGATCCTTCTGAGGTCTGATTTCTTCATCTGAAAATTAAAACCACAAGACCAGCCCCCAGTCCCAAGAAGGGAGGAGGCATACATTCTAATACTAGACAACTCTGCTCATAAAACCTGCCAAACCAACTCCTGAGCATACTCATTTAAATTCCTCAGTGGGCAGCTGACTCCCCGTGGCTAATACTGTGTTCAGTCGTGGAGGGAAATGAGTCAAGCCAATGGAATCATAAATACACACACACACACACACACACACACACACACACACACAGAGAGGCACATCTTGACCATAGATTTTTTTAAACTTTTCATCCTCCTTGGACCAAACATCCATGACAGATTCAAAACAGTCACCAGGAGGTTGGCTACTGCCTAACAGGTAGTTATAAACCATTCTATGGCGCTGAGATTTCAGCTGAGATGGCACAAAGAAGCTAATTAAAGCATCCAAGAAGACTGTTTACATAAAGAGGAAAATGTAAACAAAGTCTTCACTGGATACAGTGATTAGAAATAACACTTGTTTGTTTTTTTTCACAGCCATCTGTGGTTTGTCAAAATTTTGACATGTGGCATAACCTGCCGGTAATCAAAACAGAGGAAAACAAATGAAAAAAAGAAGACAGTCTAAGACTGTAAGTAGGAAAACAGACTCAGAAAACTTCTATCTTTCCAAGTAGGAAAAGCATTTAGCATGTTTTTCTAAAACAAAGCTGATCTTTCTTTGGACAAAGTTGAGGCTGGATGTGGCTTCTCTGGGTCCTGCAGAGCTCAGCTGTGGGGGTTCAGGCAGCTCAGAGTGGGAAAAGAAACCACGTGGATACAGATGAAATAACAGAGTTAAGGATAGTCAAATCACCAAATCTAAGGACTTTATTTAAAAGAAGTCCAAGCTTAGTTTTGTCTTAGTATAGCTAAAGTGTCATTGACTTACAGAAACAACTCAATGGCGTTAATCTTCGGGTTATATATTATATAAACTGTAAAGCATTTTCCTAAGATTTAGCATTTGAATTTGTATGGCATGGACATCTACTGCAGAAAATACTCTTTATTGATAAGGTACTTTAATGATATGGGAAATGCATGGAGAAGCATTTTGAAAATATTATTTGCTGTCTCTCCTTTTCCTCTTCCTCTATTGATTTGTTATGAAAACTCTACACTTACAATAATAAGTGTAGAATAATTCTACCTCAGATCTGGAGCAGGTCCCAATATATAGCACATACTCAAGAATATTTTTTTAAGGAGAGAGAGAGGGGAAAAATGGAGTGAATACCGCTAAAATGTATAAAAATTAATGCTGATATGTACACGTATAAAGATTAATAGAGACTTTCTTGTTGCTGTATTTCTAAGTCCCAGTTGGATAAGGTGTTGGGCTGAGTATTTCTCTGTTTAAACGTAGCATCTGCTTATGAGCAGAGGATTCCTTGGCTTGATTCAGGCCAGCTCTACGTTTAAAAATAAATGACTTCAGAGAAGTAGTACAGGAAATTAAGACAAAACAACAATAAAACAGAAGTCACAAGAGTGTACCAGACAACATGAGCAGAGTGTGAAGATGAGGGGAAGGCCAAGGACAGCCCTGTCCTTGCCTCGGAGATGGAGCTGAAACAACAGACACCGTAATCATTTCAGAGTATCAATTATTCAAACCATCTCCCTCTCCCCTCTCAATCCTCTATGCCATCTGTGAGGCACCAGCAAGGGGTGGGAAGTGGGGCAAAAAAGGAAAAAAGGAAAGGACTGAACTTACATATAATTTGCCACTAATTAATAATGGTAAGCACACATAACGCTGCTTACTTACTTATTATGCCAGGTGCTCCTTGAATACTCTGTGTATACTAACTCTTTCAATTCTCACAGCAATCCTTTGATTATTTCCATTTTACAGATGAGGGGGTCAAGGCACAGAAAGATCAAAAGTGTTTGAAGAGTAAAGTCAAGATTCAAACCCAGGTGGTCAGTCTCAGAGCGCGTCCCCTTGCCTATACTCGGATGCCCAGGTGGAAGAAGACCCGGATGTGGGATGAAATACTTTCAGATTCCCCTTCACATCATCAGGTCTAGATTTCTGTGTGCTCAGCCACTCAACTGTGTCAGACTCTTGCCACTCCGTGGACTGTAACCCGCCAGGCTCCTCTGTTCATGGGGTCTTCCAGGCAAGAATACTGGACTGGGTTGTCATTTCTTTCTCCAGGGGAATCTTTCCAACCCAGGGATGGAACCCACGTCTCCTGCCAAAGATTCTCCTGCAGGCAGATTCTTTACCGCTGAGCCACCTGGGGGCTCCTGTATCACATTGTAAATAGGAATGGTCTGTTTGGGTACCTCGCCCCCAGCACAGAGTAGAGGTTCAATAAAATACTTGTCCAATGAAAGGATGTTTCAGGTCAATTTATAGTAGAACTCTTTAGAACATATTGATGAACTGATGCTTTCAAACTGTGGTGTTAGAGAAGACTCTTGAGAGCCCCTTGGACTGCAGGGAGATCAAACCAGTCAATCCTAAAGGTAATCAACCCTGAATATTCATTGGAAGAACTGATGCTGAAGTGAAGCTCCAATACTTTGCCATGTGATGCGGAGAGTCAACTCACTGGAAAAGACCCAGATGATGGGAAAGACTGAAGGCAGAAGGAGAAGGGGGCGACAGAGGATAAAATGGTTGGATAGCATCACCGACCCAATGGACGTGAGTTTGAGTAAACTCCAGAAGATAGTGAAGGACAGGGAAGCCTGGTGTGTTGCAGTCCACGGGGTCACAAATAGTTGGACATGACTTAGCAACTGAACAACAGAACATATTGAGCTGATAAAACTGAAAACTCCTAAATTAATAGGTCTTAAATAGCCTAATTTTTGCCTCAGTGCAGCCTAAAAAGGTGCTTGTGCCACTTAGGATATTCCACTGAATTTCATGGCAGCAATAATCTACAGATCACCTCTCTTTCTCGAAGCAGCGAACAGTGTAGATCAGAACTAGATGGCTCACCTGTCGCTATACAACCAATCAGTGTGTCAGGCGGTCTGACAGAGGAGAGAGAGAGAAAAAAAAAAAGGCGCACGGAAAGGAAATGAACTGAGACAACATCACTTCTCAGCAACCGGAAGGAAAAACACACAGAGGCTCGCCACTGGCTGTCTACGCGTGGGGCGCTCAGTGGGGCCATGCTCACAGCCACCTTCCAAAGCTAGACAGAAGCACAGCCATGAGGCAGGACTGAGCCGCCACCTCCAGCCCGCCCGTCCAAAGCGGGGGCGAGGACTCCAGGGAGCCCCGCGGGCCCCACCGCCGCGCTTCGGCCCTGGGTGAGTTCCCCACTCTTGCTGCGGCCTGAGCGGAGGGGCGGGCTGCAGGCCCGCTCAGACTCTGACTTCCTGAGCTGGTGACAGACAGCCGGTGGGGCTCCCCACCGTGGGCACCCTCCTCTGCAGCTGCCGGGAGGGACGCCACACGCCGCCGAGGGGCTACTGGTCTCCTGCAGGTGGACCTGGAGACGCTGGCTTACGGGCAGCTTCAAATCAATGTGGTTCTGCATTTCAAATCTTCCTGGGTGGGTGCTTCCTGTGTGTAAAGGACATGGCTCCTCCCCCTTCCTGCTGTCAGAGTTTCCCCTGCCATGACCCTGAGCTTTTACTTTTCCTACATTATTTCAGACCCTCTAAGTGTGGGCTGTCACTTCCAACTGATGGTGGATCTGAGTCACTTGTAACGTGGTGTTCAGCCTCTGTGGGAATGACTGAGGGACAGGAAGTGGTGACTGAGAATCACTCATGAGTGTCTAGACTCTGCCACGAACTGGCTGTTAGCATCCGCTCTAAGGGGTTTGGAGACAAAGGACACTATTCTTCGTGTCCACACTGAGCCACCTCAACAGCTCCATCCTTGCATTTCTCTGTTTACATTAATCCATTTAACGAATTCATTTGTTCGATTGCCTTTCTTCCTCAAAGAACTGGAGGTCACCTTTTTATCTTGCTGAATTTATTAATACTTTGAAATGAGAACACACACAACTTGAAAGGGGGAAACCCTTCTAAATGGGCCAGGCACTCTCTAAAGCTGCCAGGAGGTTGGTGAGCAGGCTGCTCTCCATGTTAGTGACCAGAAGTGAGGGTGGGGGGCTCCAGTCCTTTCAGTTCCTGCTTGGAGAGCCCCTCCCTTCCCTCCAGAAACTGGTTTCCCCTCCAGAAGTGAGTGTGAGGTAGGATCTTCCACAACAGAGCCCTGGGAACCAGCCAAGTGGTCCTCCTCCTATTTTCTGTCTCCTCCCAGGTTTGCTTATTTTTTGGATATTCCTGTTCTAAGAGTGGGGCAGAGGGGAGCAGTGGACAGGGCAGGGTGAGAGCCGTTTCGTGTGAGAGCTCCACTGTTTCTCACCAAATTACTGAACAAGTGTCTAGTGAGTATCCACAGTGTGGAAGCCACATTTAAGTCAGAACTTCAGTAAGATGGAACAAAACTGACATTGCCCTGCCCTCCCCCCAACAAAAGCTTGCAATTCAGGGGAGAGGCAGATGTTGACTAGTCATTACACAAATGTGATAAGGACCAGAGCACAGAGCAGGGAAGCCTGACCTGTCTGGGAGTCAGCGAGGTTTCCATACCCGGGCACCAGGAGAACTGGAAAACGCGTGCACAAGGCAACGCAACGGCTAGTGCCAGGCAGGAGACCTGAACTGTCTGGCTGAATTAAGGTGTGGCCAGAGGAAAGAGCAGAGTGGCTCAACAGGAGTCTGGACAAAGAGGGAGCGCTGAAGATGCTGGTCATTCTAAAAAACAGGCAGCGCTGAAGATGCTTTTGAAACTGGTGGAGAAACTTGGAGCATTGTTGTCTGATGTGCGTTTTTAAGGAATCCCTTTTGCTGCTGTATGGAGAATGGATGGGAGGGGCCACACCCACAGACAGGGAGACCGGTTAGAAAGCTGATGAAGTCAGCCAAGCAAGGACATCAGTGGGAGTCCAGACAAGACAAGGGTGTCTAGTGAGTATTCATGGTGGAGACAAAATAGAGAGATGATAGACAAAATAGACAGAGAGGCATCAAGAAGGCAATCAGCAAGACTTGGGGGCAGACAGGAAAGGAGATCCTGGGGGCAAGGTTGAAGGTGATTCTCGCTGTCCTGGTTGGGGCTTCCGAGTGGATGTTGATGCTGCTCGCTGAGACTAGAAGGGTTAATGAACATCCAGGCCTGGGAGGAGTTCTCTTGGATTTGGGAGGGCCTTGAACACATCCAGGGGCAGATGTCAGCCAGGCTGTTGACATGCTGGCCTAGAACCCAGGACAAAGGTCTGGGGATCCTTAGTGTACACATGCTAATTGGTGCCCTGGGTTTGGAGGGAATATTTTTGAGAGAGAACATCAAATGAGAAAAGAGGGCGTGGCTTGAGATGGGCTCTGAAGAAATCCTAACATTCAAACAGGGAGAGGAGCGTGAGCTCTCTAAGAAGACTAGGTACTTTCTTGAAAAGTTAGACACAGAATGACCACATATCCTAGCAATTCCACGCCAACCTACATTCCACTCCAAAAAACTAAAAACATGGGCTCAAATCAGTACGTGCACATGTGTTCATAATAGCAATATTCAAAATTGCCAAAAAGTAGAAATAGCTTAAAAATCCATCAACAGATGAATGGATAAATAAATTCTTATATAACCGTAAGACGGAATATTATTCAGTCACAGGATAGAATATTGTGTGGGCCTGCACGCTCATTCATCTCCAACTCTTTGTAACCCTATGGACTGTAGCCCACCAGGCTCCTCTGTCCATAGGATTTTTCAGGCAGGAATACTGGAGTGGGTTGCATTTCTTTCCCCAGGGGATCTTCCTGACCCAGGAATTGAACCTGTGACTCCTGTGTTTCCTGCATTGCAGGTGGATTATTTACCACTGAGCCATTGGGAAAGTCTTGATAGAATATTATTCAGCCACAAAAAGGAATGAGGGTCTGATACATGCTACAACATATATGAACCTCAAAAACATTGTTCTAAGTAAAAGAACACAGCAAGGAGATCCAACCAGTCCATCCTAAAGGAAATCAGTCCTGAATATTCATTGGAAGGACTGATGATGCAGCTGAAGCTCCAATACTTTGGCCACCTGATGTGAAGAACTGACTCATCGGAAAAGAACCTGATGCTGGGAAAGATTGAAGGCTGGAGGAGAAGGGGAAGACAGAGGATGAGATGGTTCGATGGCATCACCAGGTCGCTAGACACAAGTTTGAGCAAACTCCAGGAGTTGGTGATGGACAGGGAAGCATGGCATACTACAATCCACGGGGTGGCAATGAGTCGGACTCAACTAAGCAACTGAACTGAAGTAAAAGAAAACTAGGTCCCAAAATGTATGATTCCATTTAAATGAAATACCGAGAATGGGGAAATCAATAGAAACAGAATGGAGATTGGGGGCTGGGGGCAGGGAAATATGGGGAACCACTGCTTTGTGGGTACGAGGTCTCCTTTCGGGGTGATCCAGTTGTTTGGAACTAGACAGAGGTGAACTCCAGGAGTTGGTGATGGACAGGGAAGCATGGCATACTACAATCCACGGGGTGGCAATGAGTCGGACTCAACTAAGCAACTGAACTGAAGTAAAAGAAAACTAGGTCCCAAAATGTATGATTCCATTTAAATGAAATACCGAGAATGGGGAAATCAATAGAAACAGAATGGAGATTGGGGGCTGGGGGCAGGGAAATATGGGGAACCACTGCTTTGTGGGTACGAGGTCTCCTTTCGGGGTGATCCAGTTGTTTGGAACTAGACAGAGGTGGTGGTTGCCCCACATTGTGGCTATATTGAACGCCACTGAATTGCTCTCTTTAAACTGGCTAATTTATGTTGTGCGAGTTTTAGTTCAATATTTTAAAAGGAGGGGATAGGAAAAAGACTAGAAAAGTATAAGCAGAGGCGCAGGAAGACAGACTGTTTGACTTTGGTCAAATTATGTAACTTCTGGTGCCTCTTCCTCTATATGTAAATAAGGGGAAATTAGTCACTATTGTGAAGGGCTGTGGTAAGGATTACATGTGATTTTTTGTTGTTGTTTTAACTATCTAGCAGAGAAAGGGTGTAGTAGAAGCAGTCAGTCCTGCCTACATTCTTCAGGCCTCAGCACAACTTTGAGCTGACTTCTAACAGCCTGAATCTTTATCTCATGACCTGAGGGCTCTCTCCAGGCCAAGTAGAGCAAATGAAAGGCAAATGAAAAGCCCCAGGAATTAACTCTCTCATAGGCTATAGATCATTTCAGTTCAGTCGCTCAGTCGTGTCCGACTCTTTATGACCCCATGAATTGCAGCACGCCAGGCCTCGCTGTCCATCACCAACTCCCGGAGTTCACTCAAACTCACATCTATCGAGTCAGTGATGCCATCCAGCCATCTCATCCTCTGTTGTCCCCTTCTCCTCCTGCTCCCAATCCCTCCCACCATCAGAGTCTTTTCCAATGAGTCAACTCTTCGCATCAGGTGGCCAAAGTACTGGAGCTTCAGCTTTAGCATTATTCCTTCCAAAGAAATCCCAGGGCTGTTCTCCTTTAGAATGGACTGGTTGGATCTCCTTGCAGTCCAAGGGACTCTCAAGAGTCTTCTCCAACACCACAGTTTAAAAGCATCAATTCTTCAGTGCTCAGCCTTCTTCACAGTCCAACTCTCACATCCATACGTGACTACTGGAAAAACCAGAGCCTTGACTAGATGGACCTATGTAGGCAAAGTAATGTCTCTGCTTTTGAATATGCTATCTAGGTTGGTCATAATTTTCCTTCCAAGAAGTGAGAGTCTTAATTTCATGGCTGCAATCATCATCTGCAGTAATTTTGGAGCCCCCCCAAAATAAAGTCAGCCACAGTTTCCACTGTTTCCCCATCTATTTGCCATGAAGTGATGGGACCGGATGCCATGATCTTAGTTTTCTGAATATTGAGCTTTAAGCCAACTTTTTCGCTCTCCTCTTTCACTTTCATCAAGAGGCTCTTTAGTTCCCTTGGTATCTCTAATTTTCTTGAAGAGATCCCTATCTTTCCCATTCTGTTGTTTTTGTCTATTTCTTTGCATTGATCACTGAGGAAGACCATCTTACCTTTTCTCAAAGTTTTCTCCTGGACTTATGCCCTCGTTGCCCACAGTGGCAGCTGACTTGGTCATGTGCCCTTTCTGGCTTTCCTCTCTTTCCACTCTTCCCTCCCCCAGCACTCTTCCTACCCATTCAAGGGCCCTTCTCATCCCCTTGTGAGGTTTCACTTGGAAAAAGGACCCAGGCCCCAGAAGCAGGGAGGGTCCATTAAATTCAGCACGTCCTGTACAAAACTGCACCACGTGAAGACACCTCCCACCTCGAATCGCCTCCACTCCCCCTGTGCCTCCTGGCCTCCCCATACTCATTTGATCAAAATTTCCAAAGTGTGGGACACAGTAAGTGGGTATGGTAGCCGACACAGATGTGGCATTTAATCACACTGAGTCACTCGACTTTGTCGCTGTGTCATGGAGAAAGATCTTTTCCATTTCACTCTTTTCATCCTTTGATGTAGGCCTGATCTGAAGACCCATCTAACTGTGGCCATTTACCTTTTCCACAAAGAGGAAGTAGACCTCAGGCTATGCGCCATCAGCAGGCAGTGTAGCTAGCTAAAATTTAATGGCACAATTTTGTCTTCTAGTAACCACAGTGGCACTGGCTTTTTATCTGCAGAAGTGGCATGAAAGGTTTTTATTTTTTGATTTACATATCTTTAAGTTTTAAAAAAGGCATCTTTATTTATTTTTCTTGTTTTGTTTTTGTATTCTTCCAGTTGTTTTTGAGATATAGTTGACATACAGCAACAAATAATTTAAGGTGTACAACATAATGATTTGACTTACATACATCATGAAGTGATTGTCTTAGTAGAACATCCATTATCTCATATAGATACAACATTAAAGAAATTGAAAAAAAAATCTTTTCCTTGTGAGAACAATTCTTAGGATTCATGCCCTTAAAAACTTCCATATATAACGTAGAACATTAATTATATTTGTCATGTTGTATGTTATCTGGTGGTTCAGTGGTAAAGAATCCGCCTGCCAATGCAGGAGACGAGAGTTCAAGGCCTGGGTCAGGAAGATCTCCTGGAGAAGGAACTGGCACCCCACTCCAGTACTCTTGCCTGGAGAATCCCATGGGCACAGGAGCCCAGTGGGCTACAGTCCGTGGGGTCGCACAGAGTCGGACACGACTCAGCAGCTACACCGTATTACATCCCTAGTACTTATAACTGGAAGTTTGTACTTTTTGACCACCTTCATCCAATTGGCCGTCCTCCACCACCCTAAAAGTGGGTCAGTTTAAAGTAAAGGACCGTGTCCCTCCTGGTACTGGCAGCACACTTGATGAGGAAACCCCGACAGGGGGGCCTGACGGAGGGAAGACTTGGACAGAGCTCCGCAAGAGCAGGTGCTCCCCAATGACATGGCTGCATCCCGTCCACCCAGCTGCAGGGCCAGGAGGGGTGGACGTCCTGGGCAGGGGCTGGCTGAGCCAGCCTCGTGCGTGCCCCAGGCTTTTTTGGTCATTAAAATAAGCAACTTCACTGTGCCCACCTTGGCTCCCACATGTCCAGGCCGTGAGGGGAAAGACTGCCTGGGATGGACACAGCCCCAGCTCCTGGTCGGGGAGTCCTGCCCTGAGGACTGAGGCTGGCTGTTCAGGAGTAACTCAGCAGAGGTGCCAGTGCACCCCCTTTCCTTTGCAAGTTCACTTTAGATTAGAAGTTGTGGTGGAAGGAGGTCTATAACTCAACTGTATTTAATTTTTTTCTTATTTTTCTTTTGGCTGTGCTGAGTCTTCACAGCTGTGCAGGCTTTTCTCTAGGTGTGGTGAGCAGGGGCTCCTCTCTAGTTGCTGTGCATGGGTTTCTCACTGCGGGGGCTTCTCTTGTTGCTGGGTACGGGCTTTTAGGGCACACAGGTTCAGTAGTTGTGGCTCCCGGGCCCTGGAGCACAGGCCCAGTAGTTGTGATGCATGGGCTTAGCTACTCTGAGGCACGTGGGATCTTCCCTGACCAGGGATTGAACCCGTGTCTCCTGATGGGCAGGCAGATTCTTTACCACTGAGCCACCCGGGCAGCCCTTCTACATAATTTCTATTGGCTGTTCTTCCCCAAGTCCCTCCCTCCACTTTCCAAGGAAGATGGTAAATGAAGGCCACTAATCCAGATCCATTTCACTTGAGAAAAAATTTAAAATACGTGAAACATTTCGTGCTATGTGTGATGTGCACACACATTCTAAATAACAGAAGAAAAAAAAATACATGTGTACCCACTGCCCACCTTCAAACACTTGAAGGGAAATGCTGTCTTAAATTTTGTATTAATTACACTTCATTATTTTTCTTTTTAGACTGGCCTCATGTGCCTCTATATATACATGTATAGGCAATTTATATATAATTAATTTATATTTATTTAAATGCAGTTCATGTGCATATGCAGTTTATTTTTGCCTGTTTGGGAACTTAAACACATGTAATCTTACAATATACATTCCTCCATAACCGACTCCTGACCCCAGACTGACTCTGTGTCGTTTTGGTGGGTTATCTATATGGATGCGGATAGATGCTGATGACTCATTTTCATGGCTGTAGAGCATTCTGTTGTGTAAACAAGTGACAGTCCACTTTCATCTCTATCAGTTGACAGTCTGAGGTCATTGCCAAAGATGAAGGTTCAAGAATGTTTGCAGGAAGGCATCAGTTCAGTTCAGTTCAGTTGCTCAGTCGTGTCAGACTCTTTGCCACCCCATGAATCGCAGCACGCCAGCCCTCCCTCTCCATCACCAACTCCCTGAGTTCACTCAGACTCACGTCCATCGAGTCAGTGATGCCATCCAGCCATCTCATCCTCGGTCGTCCCCTTCTCCTCCTGCTCCCAATCCCTCCCAGCATCAGAGTCTTTTCCAATGAGTCAACTCTTCGCATGAGGTGGCCAAAGTACTGGAGTTTCAGCTTTAGCATCATTCCTTCCAAAGAAATCCCAGGGCTGATCTCCTTCAGAATGGACTGGTTGGATCTCCTTGCAGTCCAAGGGACTCTCAAGAGTCTTCTGCCTCCCAAATTTCTCCCTTTCTCACATACAAAACCCTACCAGCAGAGGTGTGAAGCAGCTTTGCCTTATGTTAGAAACTGGTTTTAACTGGGGGTAACAGGTGAACGAACTAGGCACCTAAAAGCCAGAAGGAAAAAAATGTCAAAAGAGAAAAGGGTCCTTAAACGAAAGGAAAGGAGAAATAAAAATGACTGGCCGTGGCGTCACAAGGAGGCGGACACAACTGAACGAGTGAGCACACATCCACGGAGGGAAAGAGGAAATAGAACTGACTCCTGGAAGGAGAACTGTCCTGATTGTGGGCACGTTCAGGGAAGCTTTCACTCTCACTGTCCACTTCCCCTACCGCAGAAACCCTTAATGCAAGGATCTGTGTGATACTTAGTTTTCAAAAGCACCCTTTGCCAAAATCAGCAAACGGCCACGATGAGTCCTGACCACTCTGCTAGATCCTGATGAGTCCACTTTTCATACAGACTCCCCCGGAGCCTTCCCACTAGTGTATTTTTAGATTCATCTTTTCCTTAGAGTACTGGGACTCTTTAGCACATAGTCATCGAATGGTACCACGTCCGTGAACCTCTCTTAACCTTTCGGTATTTCCATAACTCTGAAATTCCCCACCCACAGCTTCGCCCATAAGGAGTGGAAACATTTAGAGGAAGTGATACTATCAGTGGCTGAGCATCACCATGGGAAGTATTTTCCCCTAAAAGCACGGTCGCGAGCCTGTACCATCACAACACGGCTCTAGCGAGCGTAGCGTTCTCCCAGCACCTGTGTCTCTAGAGGGAAATGTGCAGGAGAAATGGAACGCTGGGAGCCAGTGCGCTCTGTCCGTCCACAGAGTGGAGACGTTGAGGTCAATAGCTAGTGTCAGGGTTAGTGTTACTGGTCTGGCTGGAGTAACTGGTGGAGTGCTTAAGAGGGCAGCTCTGGAGCCAGCCACCTGGGTTAGAAGCCCTGCTCCAGCAGCCAGCCGCTGTGTGCTCCTGATCAAGTTACTTTACCTTTCTGTTCTTCAGTTTCTCATCTGCAGCGAGGAAGTAATAGCAGTCCTGCCTCACTGGGTGGTTGTGAAAGTTATGAGTCAATACCTGGTTTTGAGAGTTCCTTAAATCAACATACACAAAATCCCTAAAGCAGTTATTTGACACATTTAATGCTCGATATTTATTAGCTGATAAGAGAAAGAGGAGGAAACAGAATAAGCTTTTAAAAGAAGGAATCTAAAGAATGAGTGGGATTTGACAAGAAAAGAGTGTTCCATAAGAGGAGAGTATGGAGATATGTATTTAGAGAGAGAAGTCTTCTAGGATGAATGAGTCAATCCAATTAAATTCAGCTCAACCTCCATAAAGAAAGTCAAAATGGTATACATTTCATTACCTAGGTGATAAATCGGATCACAGAGACACAAGTTTCAAAAGGAAATTTAGGAAGGGTTTTTTAAAGTTAGCTTTCCTTTGTAATCATGTTGACCAACCTGCGTATCAGCAAATATTAATGGAGTCCCTACAATGGTCCCTGACAGCATGGATCTTTTTTCCAAGTGAGTTAAAAGTCAGAAAATTATTGGGATCATTTGTTTCATTTGTGTTGGTTTGTAAGGTACCCAATATTAGACTAGTTTCCTCATCATTAATAAACAGAAAAAAAAAAAAAAACTTGTATTTTTTTTGGTCATACATTAGAGCTTGCAAGATCTTAGCTCCCTGACCAGGGATTGAACCTGCACTCTCAGCAGTGAAAGCTCAGAGTCCTAACCACTGGTCCACCAGGCAAGTCCCTGTATTACCATTAAAAGCATAGACAACTCTTGATTTTCTGTGTTAATGAGGACTCACAGGAATAAATATAGTTGATAGATTAAATTATGTTTATCTGTAAGTTAAACCATCATCATTTGCCTCTTAAGTTCAATGCCTTCCCCCATCTGTTTGGATTTCTGGTTATCCTTCTTTCCTTCTCTCTCATTCTCAATTTGCAAACAGCCACCTGGGCCCGGGGGAGACAGGAGAAGCAGCTGTCTTATTCTCCCCAGTAAGTTCTAAGCAGCCTCTTGGTCACTGAACAAAGTGACCTTGGCAAACACCTTATCACCATCTCCCAAGAAAGAAATGCAATGGGTCCCTGAAGTACTGGGGCTTCCCTGGTGGCTTAGTGGTAAAGAATCTGCCTGCTATGCAGGAGACCCGGGTTCGATCCCTGGGCTGAGAAAATCCCCTGGAGGAGGGCATGGCAACCTACTCTAGTATTCTTGCTTATGCACAGAGGAGCCTGGTGGGCTATGGTCTGTGGGGTCGCAAAGAGCCGGATACACTGAGGAACTAAGTAAGCAGCAGCCCCGGAACACTGAGGCTTGTGCTCGTTACCCCTGACCACACAGCCCCGTGAGAGCCAAGATCTTGTCATGTATATCTCTGATCGTTCAGACAGGAAAGCCAGACATTTCATAGTTTGGCAGGATTAATTTGCAAGGGATGCTGTTTGGAAGGTGCCAAAACAGCTTGTAGTTAAATTGAAGTAACTATGGTAATTAGTTGGTCCCAAAGGGTATTTTGCCAAGGACAGAGCTGAGGAGCTTGGTCTTCAGGGAAGAGTTAAAAAAAAAAAAAATCAGACAGGAGCATTACAAAAATTCCACTGAAAAATAAGTTCCTTAGAAGAAAAGCTGAGAGATTTGCTAATTTGCAGCTTTCTCTGAGCCTAAGGATAGTCCTCAGCATTTGGGAAGAAAACACAGGGTGTTTGAATGATGGTGGGAGAGGGGCCTCCAGGCAGACAGATGGGAGTACAGCAGGACAGGGTGAGTCCTTTAGAATAAGAATCTATTTTAGAGCGAACTGCACCGGGGGATGAGTCCAATCTGCTTTCTCCAAGATTCTTACCAACAGGAGAGATTGATAAAACATATTTGCGCTGCTGTGTTTTTCAAAAGTTCAACCATCTAATAACTTTAGCAGGCACATCATACTAAGCTGCCTGAATTTCAAACATTTCCTTGCTGTAGGATGATCACAGCAGAGAGGAATGTTATTCTTATCCAGCCATTGGTAAGACGTTGTCTTCCTTAATCCCAGAACCTAAATCACTGGCTACTTCAGAGGCTCTGACCTAAATCTTAATTGATGCCATCGCCTGTTTAGACCGCTGTGTGTGTGATTTCAGCCAGACAAACCCAGGAGGAAGGATTAAGGTGGCTGCAGTGGAGAACGGCTGACGTTCTGACCAGTCACGCCGTGAGTTTATTGCAACTCCCCTTACCTTTAGCTCTGTAAGTTTCTCCTCTTGAAATAACCCTCCTGTCTTGACATCCAGCATGGTGAAAACTAGGGTTTTGTTTCATGTTTCTGATTTTCCTCTTTAATCTTGGTGCTCGTTAGCATCACTGGATCAGAATGTTAATAGCTAACAAACACTTAGATGTGTGCCATCATGTCTGACTCTTTGCAACCCCATGGACTGCAGCCCACCAAGCTCTGCTGTCCATGGGATTCTCCAGGCAAGAATACTGAAGCAAGTTGCCTTTTCCTTCTCCAAGGGATCTCCCCGACCCAGGGATTGAGCCTGTGCCTCCTTCACTGGCAGGCGGATTCTTTACCACTGAGCCACCGCGGAAGCCAGCATTAAGGCGCTAACTTACAATCCCATCAGAGCATTACCCACATCAACTTGTTTAATGTTCACAGCAGTCCTGGGAGTGTTATTATATCCTCCACTCTACAGAAAATGAAACTGAGGAGACCAAGGTGACATGAGGTGACTTATGTGAAGTCAGGCAAGTGATCACTTGAAAACTGCTAAAACTGAAACCCCAGTCTTTCAAATAAGGTATTTGCATAAAGATATTCATCTAATGACTGAGCAACTCCTTGCAGTGGGTCCTTACAGCAGAGACACCTTTGGTGTGAAGACACTGATTTTTTTTTTTCAAAGAAAATGCATTTATTTAAAGATGGGAGGCTTTTCATTTTATTCCCATCTTTCCCTTGTTGTTTATAAAGTGCTAGCCTTGAAGAGCCAAGCTTTCCTGTAGAAAAATCTACCGTATTTATGAAGTGATCCTTGAGTACCACCAGTTTTTCTTCTTAAATTCCATTTCCTTTTTCTGGCGCTTGTTATGACCAAGTCCTCTTTCCATATGCCTAATATCCATGGGCTCTTTCCAATTTGACTTTTATAAAAATGTGCTCGTTGGGAAAGATTTGATCTCATTGATTTTAATTGGTGGGATGTCAAGCCGTTACTCTCCTGCTAGTTCCATTTTAAGTCATATTCCTTGCTATGACATGAGAAACTTGCTTCTCTAGTAAGGGGGTCTGGGGGAGTAGATGGAGATGAGGTTTTAAAACAAGGACAGCTCCCTTTACCCTCTAAATTCTACGATATATATATATGTACTCTGCTTACCCAGCTCCAGCTCTAACTGGAGCATCTTGATCCATCAACTGAAGCATCACAACAATTTGCCACACGTTTGTTTTGACACATAGAAAACAGGCATTTAGAATAAAGTTGCTTTTCTCTGGACTTCCCTGGTGGTCCCATGGTTAAGACTTCACACTTCCAGTGCAAGGGGCACAGGTTCAATGCCTGGGATGGGCAGTTCTGTGTAGCATGGCCAGAAAAACATGAAGGCTGTTTTCCTTTGAAAGAAGTGCAAGAATGTTTGCGGAATGCTGGGTCATTTAGTTTCCTCAGTGGAAAGAAACAGGATGTTTCTGCATTCATTAGAAGGTTTGAAAAGTAGGAAGGAGTAAGGGTGATTGGGAAATCATTTCAGCAAACAGAATGTTAAGTATTCTGTTTTTAGACAATGTGTTCCGTTTAGAGAACAAGTAATAGAAACTATGGTCACCATAATGAAAGGGGGTGAAATCACCCCTTCCTATCCAGCTTCTGCCCCAGTTCTTCTGAACACTCAGCCTGCTGTACTGACTCCATCACCAATACCACAGTGTCCAGTCTCCAGTGACCACAAGGAGACCCTGGAAGAGGTGAAGAAAAAGGAGAGTCGAGGCTCTAGTTAGCTGTCAGGGAAAAAGTGTTTAATATTGTTAAAATAGTGGGATGAGTTCCCTATCATTCCCCTCCCTTTTCCTTCCTCCTAGATGTTTCAGCTTCTTGAAGACATTCTATTTGTCACTGAGCTGCAGGAAATGTATGGTAGATTTCCTAATGAGCATGTGGAAAAGATGGGTGGCTGATGCATAATAAAAACAATAGTAGTTTTATTGAGCATTTAGTATATTCTGAGCAAACACTCCCCCCTTTAACTCACAATCTCCCAATGAAGGAGGCATTATTACTGTGATTCTGGAGCCTCCACAGGGGTTGGAAACAAGGGCTCTGGAACTAGCCTGCCTGGGTCCAAATCCCATTTGTGTCATGTGCCCGCTCTGTGACCTTAGGGTAGTTACTTAACATCTCCATGAATCAGCTTCCTCACCTTCAAAATTAAAGTAGTGATAATGTCACCCACCTGTGTCAGGGTCCCCACGCCCACCTGTGGGTTTGATGACTCACTAGGAGGACTCACAGGACTCAGCATATAACCATACTAAGATCTGTTACACCTATCCATGGGATTCTCCAGGCAACAATACTGGAATGGGTTGCTGTGCCCTCTTCCAGGGGATTTCCCTGACCCAGAGATCCAACTCGAGTCTCCTGAATTGGTAGGCAGGTTCTTTACCACTAGCACACCTGGGAAGCCCAGCTATTACAAATGGATACAAATCAACCTCAGCAAAAGGAAAACAAATAGGGCAAAGCCCAGAGGAAACCAGGCAAAAACTACCAAGGTTCATCTCTCAGTGGAGTCACGTAGGACATGCTTAACTCTTCTGCAACGAGTTATGGGAGGTGTGAAGTGCTGTCTACCAGGAAGCTCACTGGAGACTCAGGGCTAGAGCGGTGACTGAGCACTGGCTGCTTGGGCGCCCTCTGTGCGACATATCAAAAGTCGAGAGTCCCAGGAGGGAGCAGCATAAACCCCACGTTTGTACAGTTACGTGCAGTGAATAATTCCCCTCGGAATGATAGGAACCCTCTTGAAATCCAAGCTCCAAGATGCTGCTAATGGTCAGCCTTGCAAGCAAGTCTTTTTAAGGATAGCAACCTCAGGTCTGCTATGTTAACTCTTTTTTGTACATCACCTCATTGGATGATTGTGAAATTAGATGAAGTAACATATATCCATTCCAGTATTCTTGCCTGGAGAATCCCATGGACAGAGGAGTCTGGTGGGTTACCATCCATAAGGTTGCAAAGACTTGGACACCACTGAGTTAGCACAACATATACGTACCGCTTACTATATATTTACCTGCTGGTCACATAGCGGGCACGTGACACAACTGGGATTTGGACCCAGGCAGGCTGGTTCCAGAGCCCTTGCTTCTAACCCCTGTGGAGGCTCCGGAATTATAGTAAGGGAGGCTTCAGCGATACGTGAACCATGAACTTCCAGATGTTCAAGCTGGTTTTAGAAAAGGCAGAGGAACCAGAGATCAAATTGCCAGCATCTGCTGGATCATTGAAAATGCAAGAGAGTTCCAGAAAAAACATCTATTTCTGCTTTACTGACTATGCCAAAGCCTTTGACTGTGTGGATCACAATAAACTGTGGAAAATTCTGAAAGAGATGGGAATACCAGACCACCTGACCTGCCTCTTGAGAAACCTATATGCAGGTCAGGAAGCAACAGTTAGAACTGGACATGGACAACAGACTGGTTCCAAATAGGAAAAGGAGTACGTCAAGGCTGCATATTGTCACCCTGCTTATTTAACTTAATATGCAGAACACATCATGAGAAACACTGGGCTGGAAGAAGCACAAGCTGGAATCAAGATTGCCGGGAGAAATATCAATAACCTCAGATATGCAGATGACACCACCCTTATGGCAGAAAGTGAAGAGGAACTAAAAAGCCTCTTGATGAAAGTGAAAGAAGAGAGTGAAAAAGTTGGCTTAAAGCTCAACATTCAGAAAACGAAGATCATGGCATCTGGCCCCATCACTTCATAGGAAATAGATGGGGAAACAGTGGAAACAGTGTCAGACTTTATTTTTCTGGGCTCCAAAATCCCTGCAGATTGTGACTACAGCCATGAAATTAAAAGACACTTACTCCTTGGAAGGAAAGTTATGACCAACCTGGATAGCATATTCAAAAGCAGAGACATTACTTTGCCAACAAGGTCCATCTAGTCAAGGCTATGGTTTTTCCTGTGGTCATGTATGGATGTGAGAGTTGGACTGTGAAGAAAGCTAAACGCCGAAAAATTGATGCTTTTGAACTGTGGTGGTGGAGAAGACTCTTGAGAGTCCCTTGGACTGCAAGGAGATCCAACCAATCCATCCTAAAGGAGATCAGTCCTGGGTGTTCATTGGAAGGAATGATGCTAAAGCTGAAACTCCAATACTTTGGCTACCTCATGGGAAGAGTTGACTCATTGGAAAAGACCCTAATGCTGAGAGGGATTGAGGGCAGGAGGAGAAGGGGATGACAGAGGATGAGATGGATGGATGGCATAGCCAACTCGATGGACATGAGTTTGAGTAGACTCCGGGAGTTGGTACTGGACAGGGAGGCTGGGCGTACTGCAATTCACGGGGTTGCAGAGAGTCAGACACAACTGAATGACTGAACTGAACTGAACTGAACTGAAGCAGTAGGTAAGTATATAGTAAGTAGTACTGCTGACAACAGTGCTTTATACTTAGGAAGCCCTGAAAAAGTTTTAGCCATAATTATTAAATGGAAAAAAAAATACTAGGTTTAGAATGCTGCTGGGACTACCCTGGTGGTCCAGTGGTTAAAACTCTGCACTTTCAATGCAGGAGACACGGGTTCGATCCCTGGATTGGGATGATCCCCTGGAAAAGGAAATGGCAACCCAATCCAGTATTCTTGCCACGGACAGAGGAGTATGGCGGGCCACAGTCCATGGGGTCGAAAAAGAGTCAGATGTGAGTTAGCAACTAAACAACTCCAACTCCAGCTCAACTTTCACCAGGACTTCATGTCTTTGGCTATGTCCATGGAATGGGTAGTAGATGCATTTGTCAGCCAGATGCGAAGGTGCTGTAGACAACTGTGGCCCAGTCATATTAAGCTGAACCAAAGAAATCCTTGTATTGAATTGCAGCCCTTGACTGCAATTGAGAGGGAATCCCATTGAAAGGGATCCTTTAATTAAAAAAAAGAAAAGATTTAGAAATGGGACAGGGCTAACAGAATACTTTGAATATTGCCTCAATAGTTCAATTCTAAAAGAGAAACTTTACAAGGAAAGAAATTTAAGTTAAAAGTATGCATTATCCCTAGGGATTGCAGTATGGCCATACAGTATGATGAAATGAAGAGTCTAGAAGCAATAATTTATTTTGACATTTAGTATGGTTCATTGTTACGCATGTGCCTCTTCCAATAAATGAAATTTTTGTAAACTTCCTAGCCATTTTGTCCCCCATGGACCCGCATGTAAAATTTCCACATGGTAAATGGTCAATAAAGGTCTATGCCTTTAACATTCAATTCCTAATATCAGTTCAGTTCAGTCGCTCAGTCGTGTCAAACTCTTTGCAACCCCATGGACTGCAGCATGCCAGGCTTCCCTGTCCATCACCAACTCCCAGAGCTTGCACAAACACATTTTTTGAATGTTGAGTTTTAAGCCAAATTTTTCACTCTCCTCTTTCACTTTCATCAAGAGGCTCTTTAGTTCTTCTTCACTTTCTGCCCTAAGGGTGGTGGTATCTCATATCTGAGGTTATTGATATTTCTCCCGGCTCCTGATTCCAGTTTGTGCTTCATCCAGCCCTTAGACTCTGCATATAAGTTAAATAAGCAGGGTAAGAATACACACCCTTGTTGTACTCCTTTCCCAATTTGGAACCAGTCTGTGCTTGCTTCTTGACCTGCTTCTAACTGTTGCTTCTTGACCTGCATACAGATTTCTCAAGAGGCAGGTCAGGTGGTCTGGTATTCCCATCTCTTGAAGAATTTCCCACAGTTTGTTGTGATCCACACAGTCAAAGTCTTTGGCGTAGTCAATAAAGCAGATGTTTTTCTAAAATTCTCTTGCTTTTTCAATGATCTCTTGCTTTTTCAACGGATGTTGGCAATTTGATTTCTGGTTCTTGTGCCTTTTCTAAATCCAGCTTGAACATCTGGAAGTTCACAATTCACTTACTATTGAAATCTGACTTGGAGAATTTTGAGCATTACTTTGCTAGTGTGTGAGATGAGTACAATTGTGCGATAGTTTGAATATTCTTTGACATTGCCTTTCTTTGGAATTGGAATGCAAATTGACCTTTTCCGGTCCTGTGGCCAGTGCTGAGTTTTCCAAATTTGCTGGCATATTGAGTGCAGCACTTTCATAGCATCATCTTTCAGGATTTGAAATAGCTCAACTGGAATTCCATCACCTCTACTAGGTTTGTGCATAGTGATGCTTCCTAAGGCCCACTTGACTTCACATTCCAGGATGTCTGGCTCTAGGTGAGTGATCACACCATTGTGGTTATCTGAGTCCTGAAGATCTTTTTTGTATAGTCCATACCATTTCTGTCATTTATTGTGCCCATTTTTGCATGAAATGTTTCCTTGGTATCTCTAATTTTCTTGAAGAGATCGCTAGTCTTTCCCAGTCTATTGTTTTCTGCTATTTCTTTGCATTGATCACTGAGGAAGGCTTTCTTATCTCTCCTTGCTATTCTTTGGAACTCTGCATTCAGATGGGTATACCTTTCCTTTTCTCCTTTGCCTTTCGCTTCTCTCTTTTTTCAGCTATTTGTAAGGCCTCCTCAGACAACCATTTTGCATTTCTTTTTCATTCTTTAATATTCAATTCGTAATATACTGCCACCTAATAAGAGATTCACCTCTGGGCATGGTGGCTTATGACTTATCCCACTTGTGAAGGTGGGTATTTCCTGGATGACTGTAGTCAACCAAGGGCCAGATTTTTACACCTACACAAATCCTATCCTCCAGTGAGAAAAGCAAGATGAGAAGGGAACTAAAGTAAAAGAACAAAGTGACTGGGATTGTTTAATATTATAATTTGAGGAATGAATAATGGAACCTGGAAAAAATAAGTGAAACTCATAGAATATGGAGGTCCAAGTATTGACTGTGGCTCTGGATGCTTGTAGCTGGGCCCAAGCGTGCTAATGAAAGGCTTAACTTGCAGAAGAGAAGCACCAGGCAGAACATGCAAAAGAGGGAGACAGAAAAAGAGAAAGACGAAAAGGGAAGAAAGCCAGCATAGCACCATTCATTCGGACTTTATTTTTTTCCTACGCAGTCTCCTTTAAGTATTCCTTTAATAGGTCCTCTGCTGTTGTTCAGAGTAACTTCTTCCTGCCATGTACCAGGGTCACATTTAGATTTCATACACACACACACACACGCACACACACCTACAAGAGAAATGCCCATTTTCCTCCTAAAGTAACTTGATTTTCCAAATGGAGAGTCTTTCTCTTCTCTCTAACTGTGTTTGGGGGCGTGTCTGGGTCTAGGTCGGGTTGCAGCCATGCATAGATCTCTATAGTCCACGAAACAGTTCTTGCACCAATGAAAATGTGTGGGAAGACAGTGCCAAGGTGCTGTCGGCACCAACAGAGACCCAACAGGCCAGCGGATGCGGGATGATTAGGGGCCCCGCACGGCCTGAGCAGGGACTGGAATCATTCATTCTGAGGCTTCCAGAGCGGGTAATGACAAGTTTACCCTCAGAAATGAAAAGCTATCGAATCCGCTTGCCAGTGCAGGAGACGTGGGTTCCGATCCCTGGTTGGGAAGATTCCCTTGGAGAAGGAAATAGCAACCCACTCCAGCATTCTTGCCTGGGAAATCCCATGGGCAGAGGAGCCTGGTGGGCTACAGTCCATGGAGTCGCAAAGAGTGGAACACGACAGAGCGACCGAACAACATCTCAGCAAGTCAATTTAAAAATTTAAATATGAGGAAAAGGAGTTAATGGGTCAAAAATAAATCAACCAGCATTATAGAATGGAGTCTTTGAGAGCCCAGTGAGCATGACTGGAGGCCCTGGGAGAGGCAACACACTTTATTGTATTCAGCACAAAGCCCCTAAAGCTGAGAGCAGGAAATCCTGTTGTTCCCGCCCGCGTCCTCAGCTGAGGTCCCCAGATACCATCAGTATTCCTGAGCTAGCCAGCCAAGACCTCTTTGACACGTGAGGGGGTGCAGGACACGATATGCTTTAGAAAGTTGGTAGAAAAGTCACTGTTGTTGAGGCCAATAAAACATTGATCCAAAGGTGCTGTCCTGGGGGAGATAAGAGAGTTATAATGATTACAAGGATTAAGGAGATCGGACTAGACCCTCAACTGAGTTTACAGTCTACAAAGATGCTACAGAAGGTAGCTGGTGGCAAATGAAGTTTCCCTGTCAGCCCAGCCCTGTAACAAAAATAAATAAAATCATAGAATTCTTGAGGGAGGTCCCTCGGAGAGCAGGTTTCCCTGCCCTCCATGAATCTCCAACTTTTAAAACTTACAGAAGAGGAACTCTGATGCCTGAAGCAGAAGAGATCGCTTGGCACCCTCCCACCCCTGCAGGAGCTGCTATGACGGTAAGAACCTAGTACTCCCTTTGGTGTGACTGACACCAAGGGCTAAGGAAGTCCTGAGAATGTAGGACTTCCAATTTTAAAGTAGGGACAGTCCCTGTTTTGTCTAGGCTCTGATCTAGGCTGCTCGTCCAGGTCTGGCCAGCGGGACTGTCCCTTCTTGCCTTTGGGATGGGATGATGGTGGTGGTGTTGGTGATGATGATGCCATCTTACTGCAAGATCCAGATTACCGTGTTTGTGTTTTTGTTAACTTTCTCTTTATTCCCTAATTCCAGACAGATGTAAAGAAATACTACCCTCATTTTGTATGTTAAGATACTCTAAAATACTCTTGTAACCACGCCTTTGTTTACATCTGCTCTGTTTTACAAGCCCTCAGGTGTGATATGCCGCATGCTGACAGACAGAATCTTTGGTCTGGCTTCTGTGTACTTTTGTGGTATTTGCTGTGGACCTATTGTGTCTTGCTGAGGTCTGTGTATTAGCCAGGATCCTTTAGGTTGCCGGTAAAGGAAACCTAACCACTGATGGCTGAGGAAAATAAAAGGATGGAAGGTATTGACTCTTGCCACAGAAAAGAGCTTTGGTGGCAGCTGGATACAAGAAGCTCAGTCTCGTCAGGACTAAGTCTCTCTCTCTCTCTCCCTGAACTCACTCAAGCCGGCTCTTCCAACATGATAACAGGATGCGCCTAGCAGTTTCAGGCACACACTGCCTTCTCTCAACAACCCGGCTGACTGCATCTCACTGCCGATAGCTTGTGTGAAAGTCCCTGGATTGACCCTCCTCGGGTTGACGTGTGTCTTGTGCCCATTCCTAAGCCAGGACTGCAGCCAGGACAATGGAGAGTTCTGATTGGCCAGTGGTAGGCATATGCCCGCCCCCATCACATCTGATCATGCCTTCAACAGCCTGCACCCCGTTTTCCTCTTCCACCCCCACACAGCTGAGCTCTAAGTACTATTTTGCCCTGAAACACCAGGCTGTGTGAGTCCAAGGCCATGATCATCCATTCTAATGTTTAAGACCTACACATATTTGGCTGAAGCTTGAAGCAACCTGAGAACCAAGGACGGAGGCAGGGGGGTGGGAGGGGTTGGTGTGGTCCACTGGAATCATGAGCTTTTGCTGGGTTCAGAGGTCTGAAATAGAGAGCTGCTGAAAGTCGGGAGCTGGTGACTCACACCCCTCTGGCCCCATCTGGCCCCGCGTTTTCCAGCTGGGTCTGTGACATGCGACTGATCTTTTCTTTGGTGTGTCCCATAGAAAAGGCATAAATAGCCTTAGAGCTCATTTTCTTCCTTCCTTGCTTCCTGTAATTCATACTCAGGCCAACTCGATTTTGTTCAAACCATGGCCTCTCAGGCTGGCCTGCAAGTTCAGACACAGCTGATTGTTTTATTGTTTTAGTCTTCTCTAAAGCCAGGCGTAAAGTTGTACCTTGTGGCTAATTTTTAATCTGTAAACCTGATCCCTTCGTAACTGCTGCTGCTAAGTCACTTCAGTCGTGTCCGACTCTGTGCGACCCCATAGACGGCAGCCCAGACGGCAAGCAGGCAGAGAAACACCCGCGTTCCAAGAGCCGACCGTGTGTTCCACCCATTTTTATCACCTCGGATCCCCAAGTCACGCTACTAAGTAACTACTCTCATCCTCATTTAACAGATGGGAAAATAGAGATTCTAAGTCAGGAGAGCCAGGGCTGTGGGTAGAAGAATGGGATCGTCATCATTAATGTTACTGTTGTTTTTATGATTAATAGCTCTCAGTTCTCACGTGCCTACTGGGGGAATCTTCCCAACCCAGGGATCGAACCCAGGTCTCCTGCATGGCAGGATCTTTACCAACTGAGCTACCAGGGAAGCCCACCAAGGACATTACCTGTTAATAAATTAGCTAAACTCCCCACAGTTCTGAGGAATAAACAGTGTCAGCCTTACGCAGATGGGAAACTGAAGCTCAGACAGGTTAAGTCACTTACCTGAAGACAGAGTTAATAATGAACTGAGCGAGCATTCAAACTCCAACCATTGCGCCATGTTGCCTGGGAGGAGGGGTGGCATTAAGACACCCAAATTAACATTGACTGCAATCCATGGGGTCGCTAAGAGTCAGGCACGACTGAGCAACTTCACTTTCGCTTTTCACTTTCATGCATTGGAGAAGGAAATGGCAGCCCACTCCAGGGTTCTTGCCTGGAGAATCCCAGAGACAGTGGGCCCCCGTCTATGGGGTCGCACAGAGTCGGACACGACTGAAGCACTTAGCAGCAGCAGCAGCAACTTCAGAGAAGGAAGCTGCCAGAAGAAGCTGAGCAGAATGAAACAAAGAAATACAAAAAAGAGCGTGTTCCTGGGGAACAGGCCAGAATGAAGAGGCGAGCTTCGTGGCAGCGCTAGTTAATCCATGAAACAAAGGCCAGACTCCGATTGTTCCAAAGCAAGGCAGGCTGGGCTCAGTGTGAGCGTCTGTGCTGCCTACCCAGAGAGGCTTTCTCCGCTCCATCTGCACTTGGATGGCTAGGGTGTAGACAACTCACTTCTCTGGAGAAGAGATAAGAACGGGTCGCTGGGGTCCCCAAGCCCCAGACTTCCAGGGATAAGCTCTCCTGTGGCCAGTGCAGGAGAGGAAAGCCGGGAGGCGGCGGGATAAGGGGAAGGCTTGCCCTGTCGAGCACCGCAGGTGGAGCGCGAGCCGCGGAGGGCGGGCCGGGCCGCGTGCCTGTAGACGGCAGCTGTGGACGCGGTGCCCACGAGCTCACCTGCCTCTGCTGTCTGCTAGGGGCCCACCGAAGGGATCTAACAGTTTATCTACCGTCCCCTAACCACTGCGCTGTTTAAAACCTTCGGAGTCCCCGTCGTTGTCTGCGGGGGGAAGCCCCGACTCCTCTCAAGGCGGGGGCCCCTCCCGACCGGGCTCGGGCTGCCGGCCCGCCTCGTCTCCCATCGCCCTGACCTGAGCTCAGCCACGTGCCGGCCCTGGGCCTCCTCAGCCCTCACCCCCCCCCCTCGGTCTCCCCTGCCCCCTTCCCGCCTCTTTTCCTTCCTGGCCTCTCTGCCCTGCACGTGCCGTCAGCTCCCCCCGGAACGTCTTTACACTCAGCTCTGTGATCATCTGCCGGCTCCCTCTCATCTTCCTGCAGGACTCCTCCTCTCCCCCAAAGCTCTTCTGATTCTCCCAGGCCTGGCCGACATCCCATCCTCTCCACGAGCCCCCAAGTGAACACCTCCATTCTGCTTACCCGAGCAGCCCAACCGCCCGTCTCCCAGCCCACCTCCCTCCCTAGGGCCAGCGATCGAGAGGTCTTGCTCAGCATCTTGGTCAGCCCCCACTACAGCCTCTTGTACAGAGCGGGCGCTCAGTAAGCCTGTTTGCTGGCTGGTGACATTGAGGACGGGCAGGTCTGCCGCCTTCTGACTTCCCATCTCCTCTGAGAGTCTGTGAGTCTCTATTTCTGCTCCTGAAGTGAGGCACAGAGACAGGAAGTTGCCAAAGCCAGATGGGAAGACTTCTTCTGTTTAGGGCTGCCCACGTCGGCCTGGTCTTCGCAACTTGCAATCCGGGTATTTAAAAGAAAAACTGAACCAAGAGGAAAAAACATAGTTTTGATCAGGCAAGAGCTGCAAAAGAGCTAGCAGTATAACAGTGACAGTGGCGTCTCAGCCAGCTGTGGCCTGTCCAGATTATATGAGCCTCCGGTGGCTGTGGGCTTGGGAAGGGGGGGTCGGCTTTGTGTAGGAGTCAAAAGGACAACTGTCAAAACTGATCTGAGTGTTTCAAAGCCTCTTCTCCCTCAAGGCATTGCCTCTAGAGGTCAGCCTGACACCTGAAATCCTCACCTTAAATGCTTTCTTCTTGAGGCTGGATATCCCGGAAGAGACCAGACAGAAATGAAATATGTTACCCAGATGGTGTAACCCTTGAAGTCACGTTTGGCCGTTAAATGTATGTGTTAGTCGCTCGGCCATGTCCGACTCCTTGTGACCCCATGGATTGTAGCCTGCCAGGCCCCTCTGTCCATGGGATTCTCCAGGCAAGAATACTGGAGTGGGTTGCCATTCCCTTCTCCAGGGGAGTCTTCCCGACCCAGGGATCAAACCCAGGTCTCTTGCTTTGCAGGCAGATTCTTTCCTGGCCGAGGTGCCGGGATGCCCTTAATTGGCCATTAAGAGCCAATTATAAATTAGTTTTTCATTGCCCAGACTAGCTCCTGAAGAACTGTGAACTGTGAATATCTCAGTTTAGAAGATTGGGTAAGACTGTATACTGCCCATCACCTCTTTTGAACGTAGAGATACTCTGAGCTGAGATATTGAGGATTCTTAGCACAGATTTGCAAGGAAAGAAATTGAACTGGGAGAGAAGTGACTTGCCCAAAGTTGCAGCTCATAAAGAGGGAAAGACATGGCTGGGCCTCCAGTCTTCACCGCCCCACCTCCCACAGCACCCCCTCCCACTGCCCCTCTTCACCCGACTTCACCTCCTGGTTCTGCTTTATCGGTGGAGAGGTGGGTTGGGGGCTGGGCAGCGCAACCTGGCTCCCCTTTTCCTAAATGCGGAGCCATGAAGGGCAGAGGGGAAGGGGCTGGGGCCTGGAAAGGCTGATGTGAATGGAGGCAACAGGGAAGTTTGGCTGCCCCTGTGTAACTCAGCTTCCTGGAGGCCCTGATTCAGTAGCCCTGGACTGAAGCTGGCTGTCCGGGCTCCACAGAGAGAAGAGGTTTTCACAGCCTCTCTGTGTGAGGCTCTGAACACAGACTCAGGCTACTCCCCGCAGCAGTTACTGGCTGAGTGATCAAAGGCAGTCAGGGAGCCTTGAAAAGCTGAGCAGGGCTGGGTAGGGGTGTAGGGGTGGGGGGGACAGTGGGATTGCTCAGTCAACAGCCAGCCTGAATCTGCTCCCCAGCGCTAACCTCCCCTCCCCAGCCCTAACCTCCCCTCCTCCCCAGAAAGAGTCCACACCGGTCTTGGAGGAAAAGTCTGGAGATAAATACAAGGCAGAGCCAAGCCCTCCCTGCCTGCGAATTCTAGTGTGTGCCTCATAATAAGAGTTATTCCACCCAGCAAACAGAAGGGGCCTTTGAACTCACCTGGGGGCCTCTGAGCCTTCTCCTGACCACACAGCAAAAGTGAACCACAGATATCTGCTTCCTCCTTAAAGAGCCTTGCTCTTGGGGTGGGTCTCTAACACCCATCACTGTTCTCTGATCTGGTGAGGACCATCCTCATCATTGTATTTGGCTTCCCCGGGTGGCTCAGATGGTAAAGAATCTGCCTGCAAGGCAGGAGACATTGGTTTGATCCCTGGGATAGGCAAGATCCTCCGGAAAGGAAATGGCAACCCACTCCAGTTTTCTTGCCTGGAGAATTCCATGGATGGAGGAACTTGGTGGGCTACAGTCCATGGGGTCCCAAAGAGTTGGACATGATTGAGCGACTAACACTTTCACCTTCTTCTCATCATTGCATACAATGGTAGGGCTGGGGAGAGACTGCTGAATCAGTACCCAGTGGAGAAAATTGCTTTCTATGTAACATAAAAGATACAAACCCTACATCCATGGGCGTGTTTATTCATTCGATGAGTGCTTACTGAGAACTTCTATGAGCCAGACTGTCCTTGGTACAGAAGAGGATGGACAAGCTCTCTGTTCTAATGGAGCTTGTGTTCCAGGGGAGGGGACACAAGGAAGCCAAGAAAGCAAGTAGAGACACTAGGCTATAACCAGAGAGTGCCAAGTGCCATCAAGAAGCGAAAGTGGCTAGTGTGGCATAAGAGACCCTTCAGATAGAGAGGTCTCAGGAGCTGGGACCCGAGGGGGTCCCGGGGTCAGATCCCTGGGGCAAAGAGAACAAGGGGCAGAGTGGTGTTTAAGGAACAGCGGAAGGCCTGTGGGCTGCAGGGCTTGAGCAGGAGGCAGGCTTGAGAGTTGTTAACACCCTCTCTGTCACACTGACCTGGCCTTTTGATCTTGGCCTAAGATACCTTTCACCAGCACCGCTTTGCTGACTTCTAGATACTGGTATTTACAACCAGCTCGTGATGTTGTGTACTTTGAACACTCTACAAGTGTTCATGGGGTTGAAAAGAAGATCCTCTCTCCTCCAGAAAGGCTGCTGGGAGACTTGGGGCAGGGCATGGGGACTCAGGGTGCTGTTAGTGTGGTTGGGCAGTCTGAGGTTCCCTGGAAATGAAGCCGTGATGGCAGGGAAGAGGCAGCTCTGGTTCCTTGTGCAGAGCTAAAGTTGGTTCAAGTGCAGTGCACACACACACACACACACACACATACACACTCACACCTGCTACCTCGGGGTTCACTTTTCCATCTCCTCCTCCTCTGTCTTATACAGGAGATAAGCAAGATAACATCACAAGTATAAGCTGAAACCCCAAAATTCCCTCACAGTGTCCCAGACTATATGCTGTTGAAATAGGTCATAAATGTCATGGTGTCTTGTTACCCCAGCCAACTTTTCTCCACTTGGTTCAAAGCACGGATCAGCACGTCTTCCGCATCTCCCATCCCCCACTCCCAGCAACTCCCTGGTAAATCTTAGATATTCCCTGCTTGAGGGAGGGCGGATTTCCGGTCCCTCTTTCTTCTCTGAGAATCTTCAAGGTTATTTCATCCTCTCCCCCACCCCTCTCCATCCTGCCTTACCCTGGTCCCTCTTTCCAGGCCCCCTTGCCAACCACCCTGTCTCACACAAGATTTTTCACACCATGCCTTTCTTTGCTGATGTCTTCTCTACTTTTACTCAATGGACACGAGTTTGAGCAAACTCCAGGAGATGGTGAAGGACAGGGAAGCCTAACATGCTGCCGATCATGGGGCCGCAAATAGTCAGACATGACCGAGCAACTGTACAGCAAGTACGTTTAAAGAACTTCCTGGATTCCTTTTGTTTCCGTTGGAAGAGCTGACTCCTAGCATTTGTAACTCTGACAGTCAGAAGGTCATGGAATGAGAAGTATGAGTTCTCCTCTCTTCTCCCCCATCCCTGAGTCTTAATCTCCAGTTTCTTTAAATATTCTCTAGTGGGGGTGGGGGACTTGCACCAGGGAAGAAAGAAGGATGAAAAGGAAGAGAAGACTGTTGTTGTTGTTGTTAACAACAAGAATACACAAAGATACCTGCTTTCTGAACTTTGGAGCTGGAGAAGCTATAACCACGATGGTGGGTAGGAGGGGACCTCAGGGGACAGTACCCCTTAGAATGTGGTCCCTGTGGGAGAAGTCACCGTGAGGCGGCCGTTTGCCTTGGAGGAGGTACCGATGAGGGCGCATACTTCAGAACCATCCAGATGGTTCTGGGTGTTGGAATCTCATTTTATCAGCTGTGACCTGGAATAAACATGCCCTTACTTGAAGTTGGAATGCAGTTCACTCTTTGCGTTGAGCAGGTGTGACTCTTAAGACAGGAGCGTGAACGATGCTGTTGGATACTTCACCCCACGCCCCTTCCAAATGTTCTTCTACTTTGAATGAGTCCCGTCTTCAACAGGGCAGAGCTTCCCATGTGGTGGACCTGGTGGATTTTTCTCAGTGGTCTGGAGTGTGATGCTAAATGAAGTGCCTACCTCTTGAGAACTGAGGCCACTCTCATATTCTAATATTATGCCCCCCACAAGTGCTTATCAGTACTTTTTATAACCAGAGGTATGTCAGGCCCAGGTGGCACAATGTCCACAGGTTTAAGAGAGTTTATTCTTGCTGGTTTTCTAAGAGAACAAAAAGGGGCTTTGAGTGGTAGGTCTCGGGAAGATCAGTAGCAGCTCACTCATCTGTATCTATCCCTTGCCAATTGCAGCTCCACTTCCCCCTGTTATTTTCCAAACTCCCAAGTTATACCTCTGTTTTCTCGTGGGTAAAGTACCAAAAAAAAAAAAAAAAAAAAGCTGAGGAACTGTTTATTGTAAGCATCCATAGATCACCTGAAAGCCTGAAGTGTCTCACGTGCTGTGCCAACTGTTTACACGTTTAGTCCATGTTACTTTTTTACTCAGGTGTCTTGCCTTTTAACTTGGAGTTAGACTAAAATATAGTGTCCTAAGCTTCATAATATTTCCGTGTATCTTTATTTTAGCCTATCTACTCAATTTTACATTTGATAACAGTAAAGGAAGTCAATTCATTCACTCATTTATCCATCCATCCATCCAATTCAACATTTATGACATCGTGTATAATGTGAGACGGCTGGATGGCATCACCAATGCAGTGGACATGAACTTGGGCAAACTCTGGGAGATGGTGAGTGAAGAGAGGACTTGTGCCAACTGGTGTTCTTAGCACTGTTCACAGAAAAGAAATAAATGGGCAAAAGTCTCTGCCCACATGGAAGTTACGTTCTAGAAGGGAGGATAAAACAACACAAATAGAATAAATATGGGCTATGATATATATAGTATATATGGGAGAAAACTAAAAATTAATAGTGGGCTGCAGCTTTAAATAGAGGGGAAAACCTTGCTGAGAAGGTAACTTAAAACTTTAACCCACCTTGTTCATTTATCTGCTGTAAAATTCACGTATTTCAGTGAATAGATTGATGATTTTAACCAGTGTGCACAACCACTGCCCTAATCAAGCCATGAAGAATTCCCATCTCCCTCCCCAGAAAATGTTGCCCCACTGGTTTATGTCATTCTCCTGCGCCCCACCCCCAATATACCATAGAGTTTACTTGGATCTCTATAGCTTAGTTTTTCCTGTCAGAATGTCATGTAAATGGAATCATATGGCACCAAGTCTCTTGTCCGTGGCTTCTTTTTGTCAACTTAATCCGTGTCACTGTATTTATCAATAATCCTGCTCTTTATTACTGTTAATCCACTGTATGAATATACCATAATTTATGTATTCAACTATTTATCATTTCTCTTCCTTTTCATTCTTTCTGTGGTTTCCATCTGGTATTATTTCCCTTTGGACTGAAGGACATCCTTTACCATGGTCTGCTGGTGATGAATTTTCTCAGATTTTGTTTCTCTAAGAATGTCTTTATGTTTCGAAGAATATTTTGGTTTCATATAGGATTCTGGATGGGCAGGATTTTTCATCCAATACCTGAAAAATGTTGCTTTATGGTCTTCTAGCCTCTATTGTTTCTGATGAAAAATTAGCAGTCATTTTTAACTTAGCTCCCCTGTATATAATTTGTCTTTTTTTTTCCTACCTGCTTTCAAAATTTTGTCTTTCTGTTCAGTGTTGAGTAGTTCGACCTTGACGTTTCAATGTAGGATTTTCTTTATCTTTATTCTTGAGCTTCTTGGATTTGTAGGTCATTTTTTTAAAAATCTGGAATGCTTGACCACTGGTTTTTTTTTTTTTTCTCCCATCCTCGCTCTCTACTCTTTCTGGGACACGAAGCACACATGTATTACACTGTTTGACTGATACTCTTCTTCAGGTCCTGACCCTCTGTTCATTTTTCCTTAATCTTTTTTCTCTCTTTGATGATTTCTACTGACCTGTTTCCAGCTTCACTGAGTCTTCTTCCATCTTCACTTTAAGCCCCTCCAGTGACTGATTCATTTCAGGTATAGCACAATTTTAGAATTTCCACATGACTCCTTTTCTGATACCTATTTCTCTACTAAGATCCTTACATATTCATTCATTAGGACATTTTTTTAAAAATCAATAAGTATATTTTTATTTTTTTGAGTATATACTGTAAAACACATATGCTTTGGATTTTTTACCTTCTAAGTTCAAGACTTGGTCCACCTTAAAATCAGGTGGGTTTTCTTTTTCTTACCTCTTTTATTGTCTACTGTGGATTACACAATCTTAGTTTGTTTATTTGTGTTTTTGCACATCTACTAACCTATGATTGACTACTGGACATCGTGAATTTTGCATCATAGAGACTTGAGATCAGCAATAAAACAGCCTGCATCGAGGAAAGCACTCTATGTCTGTACTACGAAATATAGTAGCAGCTGTTAAACACTTGAACATGACTGAGGAACTGAATTTTAAATTTCATTTACTTTTTGTTAATTTAAGTTTAAATAGTCACATATTTACCTCCCAGAACTGCTCAACCTTTTTCACATTTGTTTCAGTTTTACCCCCATGGCAGCAGACGTTTGGTAAGGATTGGATGGTTCTGCCTGACACGTGTACAGTCCAGCTCTCAGCCATGAAATCATGAACGACCATCCCACACACCTACGTAGACTTCTAAGGCTTTGTTCCAACAGCGGCGCTCCCCTCAAGTTCCCTTCTCCCAAGCGTGAAATTCTTGTGCTGATTATTTTCCATTGCCTGAAAAATCTCTTGCTGTTGCTTAATCGCTAAGTTGTATCTGACTCTTTGTGACCCCATGGACTGTAGCCTGCCAGGGGCTATGAGGTCCTGGTCCTGGTCCTATTCCACAGGGTTTTCTAGGTAAGAATATTAGAGGGGGTTGCCATTTCCTCCTCCAGGGATCTTCCCCAGCCAGGACTGAACCCGTGTCTCCTGCCTTAGTAGACAGATTCTTTACCATTGAGCCACCAGGGAAGCCCCCAAAATATCTTAACATACTTATCCAATTTCCTAATTATCTAACATATGAAGTAGCATGTAGTTATAGTACGGCTGAATGGCTTTATTAACTTACTTTGGGAAATTAGATGATGAATGCAAACAGAATCTTGTTGAACCAGAAGCATTTACCATTGTCTCTGTGAAAATGTAGGAAAGAGTCAAAAAATGCAGGGAGAGAGAAATCAGGTGAGTCCTGAAATCCCAAGGCAGTAGCATTTGGGAAGTGAATGATGGCCCTGGAGCCCCAGGAAGGTAATGGATACATTACTCAAAGGTTTTGACTAATGCATGTGGTCTCACATTTCATCTGGCCCAACATGTAACTAATTGGTCAGAGCCCACTGGAGAAGAAAAACTTGTTGAAACAAGATCTAGTGAGCCAAGACCGGTCAGTCCTACCCCAAACATAAGCTGCTGTGCTTTGGAGATACCTGTGTAAAAACATAAGGAAAGCCAGCTTTAAACCATAGGCTTTAAAGCACATCTAACAACCCCTGGTGACAAAGAAAGTATCCATCTCTTTAATAGGATAAGAGCTGTGGGCAGGCTCAGTCCAGGCCGCAAAGAGAACTTTGGAAATGTTTTCTTCTTGTTTTGATTAAGAAAAGCTGGCTGAGGAGTTATTAAGAACAGGCAGAAAATATCCATCCAGGAAACAAAATGCAGTCCACAAAAAGAATGAGGGATACGTGTGTATTCTAATAAAGAATCCTCTCCAACAACGAAAGCTCAGCCATCAAATCAAGGTACAGCCAGAATGATATTTATAAGATCATTAGTGTAAAAAATGAAATATAAGTATGCACAGACGTAAAAGAGGCAGGCTCTGGGGAGGGGAGTTGAGTAGCTGAGAGTAAGCAGGGAACTTATTTTTCAGTCTGTCCTTCAACTCTTGAATTTATTTCTACATGTACTTAAATCAGATAGGTTGTTTTTCTCAGTTGAAAATATTAAAAAGTTTAGGAAAGAAGAAAATAACATCCATAATGAAATTTTCAAAAGAGCTGGAATAGGTCCTTCTCTTTTCCATTTGCAAAACAAGTCATAATCATGCCGGATGCTGGGACATAAATGAGCATTTGATAGAAGAGGGTTAGGATATAGTGCTTCTTTCTGACACTTGACTCAAGGGTCCCTGAGTGTATTCATTTGCTAGGACTGCTGTAAAAAAGTACCACAAACTGAGTTGCTTAAACAACAGCAATGATCTCACAATTCTGGAGGCTTAAAGTCTGACATCAAGGTGTCAACTGGTTGGTTCTTTCTAAGAGCACTGAAGAAAATCTATGAGAGTGAGTAAAAGTTACTCAGTCGTGCCTGACTCTTTGCAGACTGTAGCCCTCCAGGCTCCTCTGTGCATGGGATTCTCCAGGCAGGAATACTGGAGTGGGTAGCCATTTCCTTCTCCAGGGGATCTTTCCAACCCAAGGATTGAACCCGGGTCTCCTGCATTTCATGCAGATTTTTTACCATCTGAGCCACAAAATCTGTGCCTCTCCTCTAACTTCTGGGTGGTTTTCCGGTAATTCTTAGCGTTTCTTGGTTTGCAGAAGCGTCACCCAGCTTTGCCTTCATCTTTGCATGGTGTTCTCCCTCTGAGTGTGTGTGTCCAAATTCCCTCTCTGGAAGGACATCACTCATATTGGATTGGGATCCCACCCTAATGACTTCATTTTAACTTAACTAATTACTTCAGCAAAAAGCTTATTTCCAAATAAGGTCACACTCTGAGGCACGGGGAGCCAGGACCTCAACATATAAATTCAGTTCAGTTCAGTTCAGTCGCTCAGTCGTGTCTGACTCTTTGCGACCCCATGAATCGCAGCACGCCAGGCCTCTCTGTCCATCACCAACTCCCGGAGTTCACTGAGACTCACGTCCATTGAGTCGGTGATGCCATCCAGCCATCTCATCTTCTGTCATCCCCTTCTCCTCCTACCCTAATCTTTACTAGCATCAGGGTCTTTTCCAATGAGTCAGCTCTTCACATCAGGTGGCCAAAGTACTGGAGTTTCAGCTTCAACATCAGTCCTTCTAGTGAACACCTAGGACTGATCTCCTTTAGGATGGACTGATTGGATCTCCTTGCAGTCCAAGGGTCTCTCAAGAGTCTTCTCCAATACCACAGTTCAAAAGCATCAATTCTTCAGCGCTCAGCTTTCTTTATCATCCAACTCTCACATCCATACGTGACCACTGGAGAAACCATAGCCTTGACTAGACAGACCTTTGTTGGCAAGGTAATGTCTCTGCTTTTTAATATGCTATCTAGGTTGGTCATAATTTTACTTCCAAGGAGTAATCATCTTTTAATTTCATGGCTGCAGTCACCATCTGCAGTGATTTTGGAGCCCCCCAAAATAAAGTCTGTCACTGTTTCCCCATCTATTTACCATGAGGTGATGAGACCAGATGCCATGATCTTAGTTTTATGAACACTGGATTTCAAGCCAACTTTTTCACTCTCTTCTTTCACTTTCACCAAGAGGCTCTTTAGTTCTTTGCTTTCTGCCGTAAGGGTGGTGTCATCTGCATATCTGAGGTTATTGATATTTCCCCTGGCAATCTTGATTCCAGCTTGTGCTTCATCCTGCCCAATGTTTCTCATGATGTACTCGGCATATAAGTTAAATAAGCAGGGTGACAATATACAGCCTTGACATACTCCTTTTCCTATTTGGAACCAGTGTGTTGTTCCATGTCCAGTTCTGACTTGCTTCCTGACCTGCATACAGGTTTCTCAGGAGGCAGTTCAGGTGGTCAAGGGGGACACAATTCGACCCATAGCCCCAGGTAACCTTCACTTATCCAGACTTACCTTGCTGCAGAGGGGAAGTGTATTGAAATGTGTCTATAAAGCACACCTTCTCACGCCCCAAGTGTATAAAGTGGATAAATGCTGGCACGGTTGATCACCTTATCATTTTCGAGGGCAATACTATCCTCTGAGGAAAGAGAAAGGCTAACTTGGTTAATGAAGAATTAATAGTTTCTACAGTCACAGCAGTAAATCAGTAGAACTGATTCCCTCACACGCTCACATCCTGTCCACACCAGCCAAGGGTATAGTCTATCTTTAATGTCTGACACTGCTCTGAGAGCTGAGTAGAGTTGGACAGAGGATCCTCCTTCCCTTCAGGTGTGGAAAAGAGACACCCAAAGTAATAATTATGAGGTGTTGTAAGTGCTTGTATAGAGACATGAACAAGAAAAGACCCCTAACTCCAGGCGAGAAAGCCGTCCTGTGAGAGGTGATGCTGGGGTTGACTCTTGAGGGTTGGCTCAAAGATAAAGGAGGTGGGTGAGGGGAGGCCGAGATGAGAAGGAGGAGAAGGGGATGCTGCGTTCAAAGCAGGAAAGACTCAGCCTGCCTTCCGGTGACTGCTGACCTGGATTGAAACCCAGGAGTTGGCAATGAACCTCAGATGCTGCTGAGGTTCTGAAGCATTTCAACCATCAGCCTGAGGGTTTTGAACTGCCTTATTCTATAGGAGGGCTTCCCTGATAGCTCAGTTGGTAAAGAACCCACCTGTAGTGCAGGAGACCCCGGTTCAATTTCTGGGCCTGGAAGATCCCCTGGAGGGATAGGCTACCCACTCCAGTATTCTTAAGCTTCCCTTGTGGCTCAGCTGGTAAAGAATCTGCCTGCAGTGTGGGAGACCAGGGTTCAATCCCTGGGTTGGGAAGATCCCCCGCAGGAGGCAAAGACTACCCACTCCAGTTTTCTGGCCTGGAGACTTCCATGGCCCTGGGGTTGCAAAGAGTCGGACAGGACTGAACGACTTTCACTCACTGACTTATCCTGCAGGAAACCCTGGAGCATTTAGAGGAGTTACTTGGTCAGATTTCCTTTAGAGAAAGACCTTTCTGAAAGAAAGTGAATAAAGGTAGAAGATTAAACAGAGGGTAACATGCAAAGAAATTTTTGTAGATGAAGGAAATGATGAAGGAAACGATGTTCGTGATAACAGGAAGAGAGGGGAGAAGAAGACTTGTTTTCCCCTATTAGCATGCGCACATTTCATTTCCTTAAAATTTTGTATTATTTTCCAGATTATGCAAGTTAATGCAAGCTCATTGGAAAAAAGTTTTAAATGTGTATGAAATAAAACAAACTTCCAGAATCCCCAAACTCCTTAATTCCAGTCCAGGAATAAGCATGATTGTTTTTGTATGTATACTATTAGATTTTTTTTTCAAGATCATATATGTGAACATATGTAATCATTTACTCAAATTATTTTTTGTAACCTGATTTTTCCACTCTGTATATCTTATTTCCCTATTCCACTAAGTGAATTTGTATAACCTGATTTTTAACTGATGTGACATATTTATTTAGCCAACCTAGGGGACAGATTTGCAAACTGTTTAAGGACTACAAATAGTATGCTGAGGTGACTGATGAGCTGTTAAGGTGTGAAAACAAAAAAAGGGAGAAAACCAGGAAACCCCAACTTCCGGGCAGAAACTTTTCTCCCTGCAGTTGTCTTCCTGTTCAGGTCTGAACTGGAGGGATGGTCAGAGAAAAAAAGACATCCAAAAGCAGTTCTTTAATACGTGTCCTAGTCAATCTCAACAGCGGTGAAAATAAACACTCCTCGGGGCATGCAGACACAGCCCCGTGTTCAGAAACCGCCAGAGCATTCATTAAGAGAGATAAAAATGGCCTGCCCAGAAATCCTCAAAGGATGTGGGTAGATAAGACAAATGCACCCCTAAACACAGCTGCTGGCAGTCCCAAATCCAGCCGCACCTGATGAGCTGTCTCAGAGAGATGCAAGCAGAGACAGCCTTCTCCACCACACGGGCAAGCCTCCCCGGGCGGTGCAACCCTGCCCGCCTCCGTACCGGTCACTCCCCTGACATCGTCCCAGCATCCTGGGAAGCCGGCTTGTCCTGGCTCCTCCTTCTCCATGGGGCTTTGTCTTTGCACAGTGAGAGGGGGAGGACAAGGAGCGGCCCTTTCCAAGAGGGGCCTCAGTCCCCGTGAGGCACAATAAGTCCATGGAGGCTAATAATACAGCTTATTCATTTCCAAAAAATGAAAAGCGGAGGTATTGGGCAACAGGCTAATTAATCAGGCACTTCACAATAGGTGCAGCTTGGTTTCCATTGTCTAATGCAGCTCCTACCTAGACTTGTGGGCTTCTTTAGAAAAGGTTTATGGTTGAAATATAACTTGTGTCTATTGACCAATGAGGAGCTGAAAGACTCCTTTTCATCTTATGAATGTAAAGTAATAAATTTCAGTCACTTTCTTTCTTTATGTTCATGGGTCAAGTCTCCAAGCAGAATATAAATAATTTCTTCTCTTGCACCTGAGGTAGACTTTCAGAAGCCAAGGACCTTCCTATCTTCCTTCCTTCCTTCCCTTCTTTCTTGTTCTTTTCCCAAAGTGTATGAACAATTTCCCTTCTTACTTTCTTTTTGTCTTAAGGGAAGCCAGGGGGTTTAGGACTATCCCTTATGTGGAGCTGATAACAAGGCAGTCTCATAGTATTCTGCCAAAGAGAAAACGTGGGAAGCACCTTTGTCAAAAAGTTCTCCATCATGCACAGTTAATTGAAATCACTTGTTCTCTCATTGAGCATTTATGGACCTGCTATGGACCTTTTGTGCCTGGCATTGGATTAGGTGTTGGGAAAGTGTAGGGACCACTGCAACCTAGCCCCCAGCCCTGGCTTCAGGAAGCTCACAGTTAACTTGGGAGGTAATTGCAATAGGACTCGATGGATGCTATAATGAAATGTAGCACAGAGTGCAAAGGAGAAGCTAATTCAGGGGCTGTTGAGGTTGGTTTCGCGGGGAAGGTGCAAAGGACTGTGAGCTAACACTGCATGCTAAGGGGTGGGATTACAAGAAAGCATGAAGTGTTTGAAGAACTGGAAGAACCTCAGGGGGGTGGAAGCAAAGGCGAGAGTTGTAGGTACTAACCAGGAGACCCCCGCCCCCATCCTGCAGGCAATAGAGAGGCTCTGATGAATCTTAAGGGTCTAAGAAGGATGATATGGTCAAATGTGCACTCAGCAAATGTTCCCTGAACCTTTGTTCACTGCACCACCATATATGAGTGTCATCATTTTACTGAGCTACAAGCTGAAAGTCCCATTGGAAACCCTACCCTACAGTTTCTGTAGTGGAAGCGTGAGGGTTTACAGCCCTGGGCTGAGAAAAAGATCAAGGACATTTCGTACATCTTCTTGCTTTACTTTTTCTTTTAGGGCAAAACACATGTGAACAAAGACCCTCAAATGGTGCTTACTGTGACCAAGATTTTCTGTTTTAATCTTAGATCTTTCATCCTTAAATGCTCGTGAAAGACATGTTGCTTCTGGTTCAAACTTGGGCCAGTGACAAAGCTTTTCATGTTTGTTGACCCAATAATCAGCCATTGCACTCAAAGACTTAGAGTGGATCAGTGTAAAAACAGCTCTTAGTGCATTTGAACTCCAGCCCCCACCCCGTAGGCCTGGGCTTGCTGCTGCCATGGGGCCGCTGCCACTTCTTCCCAGGGAGGTCTGTGTTTCTCAGCCTGTTTTAACACTAATGTGGAAAAACTACTTGTGTCAAACGTGGGTAAATGGCAAACTCACTTAGGAGATTAGCTCACCTCTGTTCCACAGCAAGAGTGGCTGAATGAGATAAACCCAAAGACTTGTGGCAAGACTGGTCTAGAGTCCCTTTTCAGAGGGGTCCTTATGGGAAGGAGGTGGAGCCCCTCTCTTTCTGCTTATCTCAGGAGATCAGCTTTAAACACCCGCCTTTCCTCCAGTCAAGCATTCATTATGGAACTGTCATTTTCCATTTAAACATCGTTGAGCTCTTTATTTCTGTACCCTTCGGCATGGAGATAAAAGGCTCTTAAATCATCCCGCCTCAGTGCTACACTGTATTAAATAATCGCCTTAGATGACTGCTTTGTGGCTCCGCCATTCATATGTTGAAACCTAACCCTCAGCGTGATGGTTTTAGGAAGTGGGACCTTTGAGAGGTGATTGGGTCGTGAAGGTGGGGCCCTCAGGAATGGAGTTAGTGCTCCTTTAAGGACACAGAAGGTTGTGCCTTATGCCACGTGAGGACACAGCAAGAGGATGCCGTCTATGAACCAGGAAGAGGGTTCGCTAGACAACAAATCTGCTGATGCCCTGACCTTGGCATTACCAGCCTCCAGGGCTATATGAAGTTCTTCCCTGGTGGCGTTAGAGGTAAAGAACCTGTGAAACATGGGTTTGATTCCCGGGTCAGGGAGATCCTTTGGAAGAGGGCATGGCAACCCACTCGAGTATTCTTGTCTGGAAAATCCTACAGACAGAGGAGCCTGGTGGGCTACAGTCCATGGGACTGCAAAGAGTCAAACACAACTGAAGTGACTCAGCATGCATGCGGAGCCATTTGAAATAGATGTTTGCTTATAAGCCACCCAGCCTATGGTATTTTTGTTATAGCAACCTGAACAGACTAAGACAGAAACTGCTACTGAGAAGTGGGATGCTGCTGTAGCAAATATTTTAAAATGCGGTGTGTACGTGTGAAAGTTGCTCAGTTGTGTCCGACCCTTTGCGACTCCATGAACTGTAGCCTGCCAGGCTCCTCTGTCTGTGGAATTCTTCAGGCCAGAATACTGGAGTGGGTAGCCATTCCTTTTTCCAAGGGATCTTCCCAACCCAGGGATTGAACCCAGGTCTCCCATATTGCAGGCAGATTACCGTCTGAGCCACCAGGGAAGGCCAAGAATACTAGAGTTTAAGATGTGGAGGCATTGGGTAATGAGGATAATGGACAGGGGCTGGAAGAATTTTGAGGTGCATGCTAGAAAAATCCTATATGGCGATAAATGGACCAGGTCCATGGGGTCCCAAAGAGTTGGACATTCCAAAGAAAGGCAATGCCAAAGAATGCTCAAACTACCGCACAATTGCACTCATCTCACATGCTAGTAAAGTAATGCTCAAAATTCTCCAAGCCAGACTTCAGCAATATGTGAACCGTGAACTCCCTGATGTTCAAGCTGGTTTTAGAAAAGGCAGAGGAACCAGAGATCAAATTGCCAACATCCGCTGGATCATGGAAAAGCAAGAGAGTTCCAGAAAAACATCTATTTCTGCTTTATTGACTATGCCAAAGCCTTTGACTGTGTGGATCACAATAAACTGTGGAAAATTCTGAAAGAGATGGGAATACCAGACCACCTAACCTGCCTCTTGAGAAATCTGTATGCAGGTCAGGAAGCAACAGTTAGAACTGGACATGGAACAACAGACTGGTTCCAAATAGGAAAAGGAGTACGTCAAGGCTGTATATTGTCACCCTGCTTATTTAACTTATATGCAGAGTACATCATGAGAAATGCTGGACTGGAAGAAACACAAGCTGGAATCAAGATTGCTGGGAGAAATATCAATAATCTCAGATATGCAGATGACACCACCCTTATGGCAGAAAGTGAGGAGGAGCTAAAAAGCCTCTTGTTGAAAGTGAAAGAGGAGAGTGGAAAAGTTGGCTTAAAGCTCAACATTCAGAAAACGAAGATCATGGCATCTGGCCCCATCACTTCATGGGAAATAGATGGGGAAACAGTAGAAACAGTGTCAGACTTTGTTTTTTTGGGCTCCAAAATCACTGCAGATGGTGACTGCAGCCATGAAATTAAAAGGCGCTTACTCCTTGGAAGAAAAGTTATGACCAACCTAGATAGTATATTCAAAAGCAGAGACATTACTTTGCCGACTAAGGTCCGTCTAGTCAAGGCTATGGTTTTTCCTGTGGTCATGTATGGATGTGAGAGTTGGACTGTGAAGAAGGCTGAGCGCCGAAGAATTGATGCTTTTGAACTGTGGTGTTGGAGAAGACTCTTGAGAGTCCCTTGGACTGCAAGGAGATCCAACCAGTCCATTCTGAAGGAGATCAACCCTGGGATTTCTTTGGAAGGAATGATGCTAAAACTGAAGCTCCAGTACTTTGGGCACCTTATGCGAAGAGTTGACTCATTGGAAAAGACCCTGATGCTGGGAGGGATTGGGGGCAGGAGGAGAAAGGGACGACCGAGGATGAGATGGCTGGATGGCATCACGGACTCAATGGACGTGAGTCTGAGTGAACTCCGGGAGTTGGTGATGGACAGGGAGGCCTGGCGTGCTGCAATTCATGGGGTCGCAAAGAGTCAGACACGACTGCGTGACTGAACTGAACTGAACTGAACTAGCAATTAAAACAATAACAAGGGTGATTCTGGTGAGAGTTCTGAAAGAAAAGAGAACTTAAGAGACAGCCTTCGTCTTCTTAAATAATACCTAACTAATCATGAGCAGAATGTTGGTAGAAATATGGACAGAAAAGGTCATTCTGAGAGGTCTTAGATGAAAATGAGGAACGTGTTACTAAAAACTAGAGAAAAGGCCATCCCTGTTATAAAGTGCCAAAGAACTTGGCTGAACTGTGTTTGTGTTTTAGTGTTTTGCAGAAAGTGAAACTAGTGAGTGATAAAATCAGATGCACAGCTGAAGCTGTTCTAAGTAAAGTGTAGAAGGTACAGCTTGTCCACTCCCTACTGCATATAGTAAAATTCGAGAGGAGAGAAAAAACTTAAAGATGGAACTGTTAAGAAAAAGGAAAGCAGAATTTCAAGATTTGGAAGATTCCCAGCCTGTTCATATGGGAAAAAAATGAAGGCGATGGCCAGGTGACTGTTTGCTAGGAAATGATTATGGATCAGCCATCTGAGGCCAATCGCTATTCCTCGAGACTGCAGAAGGATGACCCTGAAGGCAATTCAGAAGTCATCAAACACACCACTCCTATCACAGGCCCAGAGTGCAAGGGCCTAGGACGCAGGGTGATTTCAAAGTGGCAGGGGTAGGGAGGAGGGGAGGGCACCTTTCTGGGTCAGGTGAGGCAAAATGCCCGTGCAGTGCCTCCAGGTGTGGGATCCCTGCAGAGAGATTCCCCCAGTTTCGGCTGCATCCAGTGGAACCGTGGCTGGACAGGGCCTGCTGGGAGAGACAGGTCCCCACGCAGAGCCATCGGGGTGCAGAGCCTGGCAGAGAACTGTAGTCCGGACACAGGTGGGGCCCTAGCAGAGAGCCACCAAGGCACTGTCCCACGGACACACGGCAGGGCGCAACACTGCCACCCTAGCAGGCCTGGAAGCGGGAGCGTTGAACCAGAGTGTGCTCGAGCCTTAAGTTTCAACGCTGTTTACCTTGTTCGGTTTTAGACGGAGCTGGGACCTGACATCCCTTTCTCCTTTCCTGTTTCTCCATCAGGATGGGAGGTCAAGCCTCTGCCTGTCCTACCTTTGTGTCTGAGAAGCAACACAGCTTGTCTGGTTTCAGAGATTCACAATTGGGGAGGAATTTGCCGCAGGATGACTCATGCCTTGAGTCTCACCCATTTCTGATTTAGATGATATTAAGATGAGACCCGGGATGGTAGACTTTTGAACTGTTGCTGAAATAAGACTTTGAGAGGTATCTGGGATGGAATGAAGGAATTTTATATGCAGGAAGGATACGGATTTCAGAGGGTCGGGGCAGAATGCTGTAGACTGAAGATCTATGTCCCCCACAAAGTTCATATATTAAAACCTAATCCCCAGTGTGATGACGTTTGGAGGTGAGGCCTTTGGAAGGGTGTTATGTCATGAGTCTTCGAAAAGGGGATTAATGCCCTTAGAAAAGAGACCCCAAAGCTCTCTTTTCCCTTCCTCTACAGGAGGACATGGGGATAGGATCTCTGTAAACCAGAAAACAAGCCCTCAGCAGATACCACATCTGCTGGTGCCTTGATCTTGGACTTCCCAGCCTGCAGAACTGTGGAGAAATAAATTTCTGCTGTGTCGCCCCCAGTGCATAGTATTGGGTTATATAGTAACCTCGATGGGCTGAGACAGAAATAGTTCTTTACACTGTCCTAAATTTACCTACCTTTCCCTCTGCACTCCCTCACTCGTATCATGTTCAGACAAACTAGTGATTTGTGAAAAAGTTCAAAATTCTGTCTCTCTCCTGTATTTCTCTCATGTTGCATCTTTCTAGGCAGAAGAATTCTCATCGTTTTTGCTGTGCTTATATTGCAGTTGCCAGTCCCTGTGATTTTGGTGGACTTGCTATTTCTGTTCAGTCTCCGTTGTGCCCCTTGGGAATGACTAGAGTCCGTGCTACCTGCTGCTCCAGTGGTAGCCTATGGGACATTTAAGAAGAGAGGATTTCTGTTCGGTTTGATTTCATTTTCAGTCTTTCCCCATCTCAAGAAACATGGGTTTCTTAAGAAACCCTTGAGATATAGTTTACCAATGAGGCTGGTGACTTCCCTCTCGAGAGGTCTTGAAAATTGAGTACACAATATTTCATCAAGGAAAACTTATACAGTAAACTTGCTTTTCAATGGATTTCATAGACTACAGGCCCTACAACTCAGACCCTAAAGCAGAGCTATGTTAAGAAGGAGGCACTTACTTGCTTTGGACACCAGCAGAAATCACAACAATACAATTTGATGAGCAGCAGTGGACACAGGCCTGGAAAAGGTCAGTTTTCATTCAATCCCAAAGGAAGGCAATGCCAAAGAATGTTCAAACTACCGCACAATTGCACTCATATCACACACTAGTAAAGTAATGCTCAAAATTCTCCAAGCCAGGCTTCAACAGTACATGAATCGTGAACTTCCAGATGTTCAAGCTGGTTTAGAGAAGGCAGAGGAACCAGAGATCAAATTGCCAATATCTGCTGGATCATGGAAAAAGCAAGAGAGTTTCAGAAAAATATCTGCTTCTGCTTTATTGACTATGCCAAAGCCTTTGACTGTGTGGATCACAATCAACTGTGGAAAATTCTGAAAGAGATGGGAATACCAGACCACCTGACCTGCCTCTTGAGAAATCTGTATGCAAGTCAGGAAGCAACAGTTAGAACTGGACATGGAACAACAGACTGGTTCCAAATAGGAAAAGGAGTCCGTCAAGGCTGCATATTGTCACCCTGCTTATTTAATTTATATGCAGAGTACATCATGAGAAATGCGGGCTGCAAGAAGCACAAGCTAGAATCAAGATTGCCAGGAGAAATATCAATAACCTCAGATATATAGATGACACCACCCTTATGGCAGAAAGTAAAGAAGAAATAAAGAGCCTCTTGATGAAAGTGAAAGAGGACAGTGAGAAAGTTGGCTTAAAGCTCAACATTCAGAAAATGAAGATCATGGCATCTGGTCCCATCACTTCATGGGAAATAGATGGGGAAACAGTGGAAACAGGGACAGACTCTATATTTTGGCTCCAAAATCACTGCAAATGGTGACTGCAGCCATGAAATTAAAAGACAGTTGCTCCTTGGAAGAAAAGTTATGACCAACCTAGACAGCATTTAAAAAGCAGAGACATTACTTTGCCAACAAAGGTCTATCTAATCAAGGCTATGGTTTTTCCAGTGGTCATGTATGGATGTGAGAGTTGGATGATAAAGAAAGCTAAGCACTGAAGAATTGATGCTTTTGAACTGTGGTGTTGGAGAAGACTCTTGAGAGTCCCTTGGACAGCAAGGAGATCCAACCAGTACATCCTAAAGGAAATCGGTCCTGAATAGTCATTGGAAGGACTGATGCTGAAGCTGAAACTCCAAAACTTTGGCCACATGATACGAAGAAGTGACTCATTGGAAAAGACCCTGATGCTGGGAAGGATTGAAGGTAGGAGGAGAAGGGGATGACAGTGGATGAGATGGTTGGATGGCATCACCGACTCGATGGACATGAGTTTGAGTAAGCTCTGGGAGTTGGTGATGGACAGGGAGGCCTGGTGTGCTGCAGTCCATGGAGTGAGAAAGAATCAGAGTGACTGAACTGAACTGAACTCCAAATTTCATAATCAAATCAAAGGGAAAAACCATTTTATTTCTGTGGTTTATTACTGCTTCTATTTGGGCTCCATGGGGCTTCCCTGGTGGCTCAGTGGTAAAGAATCCACCTGCCAATGTAGGAGATGTGGGTCCAACCCCTGGGTCAGGAAGCTCCCCTGGAGAAGGAAATGGCAAGCCACTCCAGTTTCTTGCCTGGGGAATCCCACAGACAGAGGAGCCTGGCAGGCTACCCACCATGGGTTCGCAAAGAGCAACCACTTAGTGACTAAATCACCACCACCATTTGGGCTACATCAGAGAGAGGGCACCCTAACATCTCAGTGGTTTGGAGACTGGCCTAAGAGCCAAAGGCAAACAGAGAAGGAGCAGGAAACGGGCTCGGCTCCGTGACACACTTGGTCTTTTCCGCTTGCCTTTGGCTCTCGTTTTCACAGACGGTAAATATATCTGAATGGAAATTGTGAGTACAGTGCTTCCACCTCTGGGTTTTGCTGCCATGGGCTCTGCTCCTGCGGGTTCCGCCCCCTCCACAACGCAGTTCCAGTCTCCCTGGCATCCTCCCCCGCCTTTCTACAGGCCAGCTGTAGAACATCATTTCATATAAGGACCTTGAGCATCCATGAATTTCTGTATTTGTGGAGGATCCTAGACCCGCAGTCCCCTCCAGATATTAAGAGATGACTGTATTTGACTTCTATTCTCAGCAGAATTTGAGTAAAGCAGTCCCAGGTGGCCTCTGCTACCTCTAGCCTGTCACCACCCCCTCCCATTTCCTCTACAAAGTCCCTCATCTCCTGGTGCCCTCTCCTTCATTTCAGGGCCCCACCCCCAGACATCTTTCAGATCCATTAGTCATATTAGCATCAGTGCTAAAGGTCATCTCCCTCCCAGGATAATATCATATCAATAGGGGTCAAAGTCTTAGCGAAAGAAGGAGTGTCTAACTGTGGAATTTTAATTATAAGCCGGTAGAGTAGAGAACCAGCCAGGGCAGGCTATTCCAGGGCTTCTAAACTCCCATGATGTAGACCTGCACTGTCTAAAATAGAACTCACTCGCTGCATAGGATGACCAATATTTAATTAATTAAAAGTAAATATAAATAAAAAGTTTTTAAATTTCTAAAGGGCTTCCCTGGTAGTTCAGTGATGGAGAGTCCATCTGCTAATGCAGGAGATAGAAGTCCAATCCCTGAGCCAGGAAGATCCACCTCCCTCGAAGCAACTAAGCTATTGAGCCTGTGCTCTAGAGCCACGAGCTGCAACTACTGAGCTCATGTGTCCCAACTGCTGAAGCCGCCTGCCCTAGAGCCTATGCTCTGCAACAAGAGAAGCCGCGGCAGTGAGAAGGCTGAGACCACGACGGGGGAGCAGCCCCGCTGGTCACAACCAGAGAAAAGCCCAGGTGGCAACGAAGACCTGGCACAGCCAAAACCTAATTAATTTTTAAAAATGTAAGTGAAAATTCAGTTCCTTAGTCACACTGACCACATTTCAAGTGCTAAATAACCTCATGTGTCTCCCGACTAATATATAGGACAGCACAAGTACCAAACATTTCCATTCTCACAGAAAGTTCCATCAGACAGTGCAAGTCTAGAGAATGACTTTCTTGACCTCTGCAGACGTGATCTACCCTTGCCTCCGCGCTGGATTTCTCAGCCTTGGCACCACTGACACTTTGGACTGGATCTTTCTTTGTTTTCGGATGTGTGGAGGGGTTGTCCTGTGCATTGTAGGGTGTTTAGAAGCATCTCTGGCATCTATCCCCTGTCGTTGTTGTTCAGTTGCTCAGTTGTGTCCAACTCTTTGCAACCCCATGGACTGCACACCAGGCCCTTCTGTCCTCCACTATCTCCCTGAGTCTACTCAAATTCATGTCCTTTGAGTCCATGATGCCATCCAACCATCTCATCCTCTGTTGTCCCCTTCTCCTCCTGCCCTCAGTCTTTTCCAGTGAGTTGGCTCTTTGCATCAGGCAGCTAAAATATTGGAGCTTCAGTTTCTGCATCAGTCCTTCAAATGAATATTCAGTGTTGATTTCCTTTAGGATTAACTGGTTTGATCCCCTTACTGTTCAAGGGACTTTCAAGAGTCTTCTCCAGCATCACTATTCAAAAATATCAATTCTTGGGCGCTCAGCCTTCTTTATCGACCAACTCTCACATCTATACATGACTACCGGCAAGACCATAGTTTTGACTATACAGACCTTTGTCAGCAAAGTGATTCTCTGCTTTTTAATATGCTGTCTAGGTTTGTCATAGCTTTCTCTCCAAGGAGCAAGCATCTTTTAATTTCATGGCTGCATGCTGGTAACCCTTCTCATCCAGTTGTCATCATCAAAAATATGTCTAGGGACTTACCCAGTGGTCATATGGTTACAACTCCAAGCTTCCATTGCAGGAGGCGTGAGTTTGATCTTCTACATGTTGCTCGGTGTAGCCAAAAAAACAAACAAAAAGTCTCTAGACCATACCAAACATCCCTCGTGGGACAAAACTGCTCCATCTGAGAAGCACTGCAGGAAAGCTGGCTGACGTTTGGGGATCAGAGAGGCCATCTATCAGCACACTTGTGCCCGAGATGTGTTAAGGGAGTTGTGAGTGCTTGGAGGATGGGGACTCTGCAGGGGGCAAGGCATGCATGTTCCAAGCACTCTTGAAACATTACAGAGGAGAAGAATTTCAGAGTGACGTTTATAGCCAAGAAAGAGATTCTTCCCCTGGTCTCAGGAATTCCATTGATGCTGAATTGTCACGTGTGTCAGAGCTCTACAGAGCTGCAGGGAGGGCTGTAAATCAAAGGAGGGCAAAGAAAAAGCCCCGGGGGGCAGGTTGTGGGGTGAGTACGCTTATCCCAGGGAATGGAGGTTGCCCCCACTTCGCTCTGAGATTTTCAGCCTGGCGTGCTAAGCCCCCTGTCCCCAGAGTGGCCATTCATGCCCTAAATGGCCGTAACTGCCTCATCAGCAGCTTGTCAGCTGTAAATTCTAATCCCAGGCCGGGTCTCTCTTCCCAGGACCAAAGTCATAAAGATGTTTGCCCTTGCACAGGTCTTTGACATGTGCTAGGCCGCATCTGTTTATTTGTCTTGGGGCCCTCCAAGAGCTTAGCACTTCTCTGTGACCCAGGCGAGGCTTTCTGGGCTCTGCCTTCCTCCTGACATCATGCTTGTACCTCGCCTTTGGAGACGGAATCCAAAGACTGGAGAGGACTTAAGAGTCTTAAACAAGCAAATGTTTTCCATTATGAAGATGTTAAGGAAACCAGATTCTGAAATATTTACGGCCACAGCCTCCTCTGTGGGTCGTCAGCGACCTCTTCCCTTTCAGGAGGCATCTTACGGGGGGGGGGGGAGCCCTGGCCGGCTCCCCCTGAGGCCACTGAGACTGCAGAGCTGAGTCAACTATTCCATGTGGAGACTGGTGAAAAGTGTATTCGCCACACACGCCTAGCTGAGATGACCGAAACCAAACGCAGAAGTCCAAGTTTACCATAGAAGGCAAAGCAGAGACCCTGTGGGCTGCATACCTGCATTCTAGAGCTGGCCCACGTTGTTTTTCTGTTTTGAGAGACGATGTCAGTCATCTCATAAGTAAATGAACACCATCCTTCAACAATTTTGTAAACATTGAGAGAAAAAGGAAACCACCCCACAGAATACTTTATGTACTTTAGACAGGGGTGGAGATGGGTTACTCGGGGACTTCTGGTGTCGCCTCTCCTCCTCCCTTTTTTTCAGGGTCTATCAGACCTAAGTGGCTCCATGCAGAAGTTCTGCCCGATGCTCTGGCACCATGGGAAGCGGCGCAGCATGGTCTGAGCCCTCTGTGTGCCCATTCAGTCGTGCCCAACTCTTTGCGGCCCCATGGACTGTAGCCCGCCAGGCTCCTCTGTCCACGGAACTTCCCAGGCAAGAATACTGGAGTGGGTTGCCATTTCCTCCTCTAGGGGGGTCTTTCCGACCAAGGGATGAAACCTGTGTCTCTTACATCTCCTGCATTGGCCGCTGGGTTCTTTACCACTAGCGCCACCTGGGAAGACCTCAAACCCTCTTAACAGTATTAGTATTAGTCGCTCAGTCGTGTCTGACGTTTTGCGACCCCAGGGACTATAGCCCGCCAGGCTCCCCTGTCCATGGGATTCTCTAGGCAAAAATACCGGAGTGGGTCGCCATTTCCTCCTCCAGGGAACCTTCCCAACTCTACATAAAGACTTCATTAATGTGCATTAGAGGATACCCCAGGTTATAGAAGACTGTCTCTGGAGTCTTAAATTCTATATCAATTCTATACCTCTGGTTTGCCGATTGTTTGTTTCTTTATTTAGGTTTTAAGGTGAATGACCTGGGAATATTTGTTTCCATCAACCTGATTGCGAATCTAAAGGCACAGTTGAAATGTCTATTTTTCTTGCTATCCTCAGAAGAGATTGCTGCAAATCTACTCTATGATTCTCATTCTTCTCCGCTTACAATACAAATAGCTTATTATTTTTTGCAACCTATGTCTTATAATAAAGCAGTGCTGAAAAATTAAATAGAAGAAAGTTCAGTTGCCAGATAGGCAACGAAAATGATTTGCTGGTGGTGATTTTTAAGCTTGATTCTAAATAGATTTATGAAGAATGGCACTTGGAAGATGTGGTTCAAATTTTGCTATTTAAGGTATTGAAATTATAGGCTCACTCTCCCTAAAATTTCAGAAAGCATAGAGCTTAGGCTCTTAAGGGTACGGCAGTGATAAAAGCTTTCATAGTCATTTCTAAAAAGCAACACTTCATAGTTTTCTCTCTCCAATGGTTCTCTAATATACTTGTAGAAGGAAGGCAACAATTGTTTACAGGTAATAATTAAAATCTCATTCTTCTATGCAATGTTTCTCGGTGGGGGTGCCTCTAACTTGTGGGATAGGATGACTCTTCATTAAGCAAATGTCTCTGGCTCATTGCAGGGCATTTAGCACCCCCAACTTCTTGGCACAAAATGCTAGTCATGTGTACCTTCCGCTGAAATTTGGACAGCTAGTCAGTGTCCTGGCACTATGGCGACCACGCCACACCAGGAATGCCTACTGTCCCAGTAAAGTTTTCAGCAGTAATATCTTTGTGACCCCATGAACTGTAGCCCACCAGACTCCTCTGTCCATGGAATTCTCCAGGCAAGAATACTGAAGTGGGCAGATTCCCTTCTCCAAGGGATCTACCCAACCCAGGGATCAAACCCAGGTCTCCTGCATCGCAGGCGGATGCTTTACCATCTGCGCCACCAGGGAAGTCCTCACCCCAAAGAGTCCAATTTGGATAATAAATAATGTGATCATCCTGCCTCATACCCAAGTCCCTCTAACCATCAGTTTATCACTTTTACCACTCCACAAGCCTTCCCCTTTCTCTTTTTAATGATTCTCAAAACTTGTCCTCCTCTCTGAGTCCATTTCTCATGTTTTCAGAACTTGGTCATCCTCGAAGTTTGGGTGGCTATAAATGACAACTCCAGGTCCAGACTGCCTGAACTATGGGGCCTTTGGCTCCTGAGTGGGCGAGGAAGCCAGACACCCCAGGAGAAGGATCAGTGGGGCCCAGGCAAGTCCTCAGCCTTGACCAAAGCCTTGGAAAGCCCCCATGTGCTCTGACATCCACAGTGAGCAAGGCTGGAGGTGGATGGGGGGCAGGAAGTCTGGTGAACGTCCGTGATATTTTTTTAATGAATCCAGGATGAACTGAAAAGAAATACACTGTGAAACACCACCCATTAGGTTGTGAGAGTCCTGTATGTCCAGATGACTCAAGTGTGGTGTTCATACTCCGTGGTAATGCTTTGAAATCCTTTGTGAATAATAAAAGTTACGTATAAGCAAGAAAGTGTTTCTCATAACAAAATAAAATCCCCTTTCCTTGTCTGCCCCACGGGGCCAAAATACCAGTGCCGGTAATTGGTATATCAGTACCACCCTCAAGAATTTCTTAAATGTCATAAACACACAGTGCCGTTTTGGTGGAGGCCCCCAGCAAGCTGTAATCGTGAGCTGTGAGGAGCCTGGTTCTGCAGCTGTGCTTGCTTTCCGTATTGCTGTTAAATCTGCAACAGAACTAAATACCTGTGCAACGAGACCTTCCCATACCAGAGCTCAACAGACTTGGGAAACACTGGTTAAAATGAAAGCTGGTTCCATGGAGAGTTGGGAGATGAAAACGGCTTCTTTTTTTAATGTAAGGAATTTTGCTCTTCTATTTAATTAAGAGGCCATTGCACAGACAAGTCTGCCTTCTAATGAGCTCTCTTCCTGACAACCTTGGAAAATACCTGCTCACCAGCTCGTTTACTCCATGGCAAACAACATGGACTCTGTTAGCTCGGGGAGCTGTGTGGTCTTAGGCAAGATCTTACCTAAACTTCCTTGGCCTCAGTTTCCCCAGTTATGAAACAAGGGCACCGGTGCCCGCCTTATAGGTGCCAGTGTGCTGTCGTGAAGAGGGACGGGCACACTGCGTGTAGCGTGCTCAGCGTCGTGCTCCGTCAGTCCTTCACACAGTCGTGTCCTACTTTTTGTGACCCATGGACTGTAGCCCGCCAGGCTCCTCTGTCCATGCGATTTTCCAGGTAGGAATCCTGGAGTGGGTTGTCATGCCCTCCTCCAGAGGATCTTTCCCTATCCAGGGATCAAACCCACGTCTCCTGCTTAGGCAGGCAGGTTCTTTACCACTGAGCCACCTGGGAAGCCTGCAACTATAAATACAAACAAGTACTTACACGGACTGTGAGACAGTTTGTAGATATTGTACTGTGTTTTGAAGCATGGAGAAAAATTTTCCCGGCCGAGAAGGTGAAAAGACTTCCCAAGATTGCTCAGGATGGGTAACCACGTACCTGGATGAATGGAAAAAGATGATACAAATGTTTGCTTTGGCTCTGACCTGATTTTTACAGAATACATTAGGACTAATTTTTTAAAAATATATTTATTTATGTATTATTTTGGGTCATGCTGAGTCTTCGTTGCTGGGCAGTCTTTTCTCTGGTTGCGGCAAGTGGGGGCTACTCTCTGGTTGCGCTGTGCAGGCTTCTCACTGCCACGGCTTCTCTTGCTGCAGAGCACAGGCTCTGGAGCACAAGCGCTTCGGCAGCCACAGCTCCTGGGCTCCAGAATGCGAGCTCAGTGGTTGCAGCCCACAGGCCTAGCTGCACTGAGGCCTAGCACATTGGTATCTATAAAGCGGGCACTAGTATCCTTGTTTCACAACTGGGAGAACTAGCTGCTTCCCAGACCAGGGATGGAACCCGAGTCTCCTGGAATGGCAGGTGGATTCTTTACCTCTGCACCACCAGGGAAGCCTCAATATGACTAATTTAAAAAGATAAAGCCCGCTGTTTATCAGTTTTCTTTTTCCTTTTCCTCAGCCAAGCAAGCAGAGCTGGGGACACTGGGACATCAAGTCTCGTTAGGTAAATAGAACACATTTCCCTGAGGTCCAGGTCACTGGGTCTTCTCTGCCTAGGGGCTTGGCCCAGACCTGCCAAGAACAACACTGCTTACAACAGAGCGACTCCCAATGAAGCCCACTCTCCAAAGGACTCTCCAGATTCCCTCTGACCTGCACGGAAAGATTGCTGCTTAAAAAGTGTAAACCTTAAGACTCAGTGTTTCCGGAAGAGTGCTTCGGGGAGGTTGACAGTGTTGGGGTCGCAAAGAGGTAGACAAAACTTCACGACTGAACAACAAGAGTGTTGGGGTTCCTACCCCACGTCCTAATTGCCAGAAACACTGGCCTTGTCAGAGACAGATCACAGAACTGAGAAGGACAGCTGAGTTCGTCCACAGACCCTCAGAAGCTTCAGCTGGCTGGGGCCCAGATTTTCAGAGATACGGATGTGATGTTTCTGGTTGAATGAAAGTGATCATTGCAGAAATCTCCCCAGGAAAACTAGAAGGAGTGAGGAAGTGGGACCTTGAAGGTGAAGAACAAGGAAAGACACACTGCCAGGAGCCAAGCCGGATAGAAGGTGACGGAGATCAAACCCACAGGGGCCTGCTCCAGACCAAGGCTGGAGGGGAACACAGAAGCTGCAGTGATTCTATCTGCTCCTCCATCGTCACTGGTTCAGTGCTGCTGCCGGGGGACTTCAGACCCTGGGCACTGCCTGTACGCACAGACGGATGGATTCTACAGGCAGAAGGCTGTCACTGTAGGAAGAAAAGTGTACAGGCAGGGCCTAGGGCGAAATGAAAATGTGGGAGCCCTTTTTTAAAAAGCAGGGAAAGAGGTGTCATTAGAGGTACTAAAAGAAAAGCTTCTCTTTTCTTCCACAGTCTCTCTCTCCACTTGTCATGTTTTTATTTTTAAAATGCAGCTATTGAATGCACTCTGAGTCAAGGAAAATTTAAATTTTAAATTGTTTGCATAAATTCTACCCCTTTCATTTCAATATTGTGCAGTGCCTGTTTTAAATGCAAATAGAAGAGCGTTTAACACGTATGCTAATCAACAAAATTACACAATTTGCATATTCCATTCTTACCCTAACAGTGGAAAGATTGCACCCAACTAAGTCACCTGCTTTTATTTCAAGTCTTGACGCGTGCTCATTGTACAAGCAGTGTCTCTACCTTCTGCTTACTGATGAGTAAGGTGGGATTGAAAGGGAAGAGATGATGAGTGGCCATCTTCTGCTTTAGGCCATGATTTCTGGTGAGCTGTTGGGGAAGGGTGAAGAGGAAAGAGGAAAAGAGAGGAAAAGGGTTGAGAGAGAGTAAAAGCCTCTGGAGTCCCTCTCACATCCCTGGAGGTTCAACCTGGTGTCTGTTGTTGTTGTTTAATTGTTAACCCACGTCAGATTCTTTGCAACCCCATGTAGCCCGCCAGGCTCCTCTGTCCATGGGATTTCCCAGGCAAGAATACTGGAGTGGCCAGCTCCTCCTCCAGGGGATCTACCCTACCCAAGGACTGAACCCGTGTCTCCTGCATTGGCAGGCAGATTCTTTACTATTGAGCCACCCAGGAAGCCCCTACCTGGCAAAACTGTCCAAAAATCTAGTCCCCACTGGCTGCCCATTGACTTTACCTGCTCCTTTGCAGTGAGAGAGCATCTGAAGGGCTGGTGGGTTGCCCCAACTCAGGCCTTAGGTGCCGGGACCCAGGCCGTGGTCAGCCTACCTGCCCGTCATCCACAAAGTGCTTCCATCACTTTAGCTGAATTATGGGAATTAGCCCAATAATATTGCATCTGTTTGTCCACAGACACTTTCAGAAATCTTTGGCCTTCCCGGGAGAGTTTTCCTGGAATCTTTGCCTGCCCTGGCTTGATCATGAAAAACCTGGATCAGCCCGGAAGTTGGATGTCTGCTCACTTGAGCTTTCAAACAGTCTGGCAAAGGGAAGGGGTCAAGCCACCTTGGTATGATGTGTTTCCAGCAAAAAATATCAGCACACCAGAATAAGAATAATATCTGGAAGGCTTGGTTCCCATTAGAATTCAGCAAATAAAGCCAGAAGAGCCCCCAGGTTCAGGTCTAGTTTACAGGCACATCTTGGCCCAGGCAGGTTTGAATTTCAGACCTGGGCTTCTCCCAGCTCCCTTGAGACATCAAAGAGAAAACCTGCAGAGAAACACAAAACGCTGCTCACTGTACCTGCTACTTGTTTGCAAGCAATTGTGTGTCTGCCCTAAAAACCCCACTTGGGTTCACCACACTCTGAAATCAGCCTCTGTGATGTCACACACCCGGATGTTTGCCCACGCTGCCTGCAGGGTTCGGCATCTCCTGAGTGAGGTGATTGCCCTTCTCTGATCCAGCTGTGGCTGCTGGTGGCTCTGGCTTTCATTCAGTGAGCTGCAGCTTCAAGAGAGAGCCAGTCCCCTCCTGTGGCCCCGATCTAGCGTGGCTATTGTCTCTCATTGTTCTTCTGTGCACCCACCTTTTTCAGAAAGACAAACCCTATTCGTGGTGGTGCCACCAATCCTACGGACCGTTCAGAAGACAGGCTGTCGATCTCCTCCCTTCCCTCCCTCCCTCCTTTCCTTCCTTCCTTTCTTCCCTTTTCTCACTCTCTTTTTTTAAAATAGTTGACAACACACTGTATATATATATAAAGAAAGTGAAGTCGCTCAGTCGTGTCTGACTCTTTCCAACCCCATGGACTGTAGCCTACCAGGCTTCTCTGTCCATGGGATTTTCCAGGCAAGAATACTGGGGTGGGTTGCCATTTCCTTCTCTAGGAAATTTTTCCCGACCCAGGGATTGAATCCAGGTCTCAAGCCTCTCTCTCTCTCTGTGTGCGTGTGTGTGTGTGTGTCTCTCTCTCTCTATATATATATATGTATATACACACACACATACACACACACATATATATATATATATATAAAGTTGTTCAGTCATGTCCAACTCTTTGAGACTCCAAGGATGTAGCCCGCCAGGCTCCTCTGTCCAAGAGGATTTTCCAGGCAAGAATACCAACTAGGTTGCCATGCCCTTCTCTAGGGGATCTTCCCAACCCAGGGATCAAAACCAGGTCTCCTGCATGACAGGCCTATTCTTTACCATCTGAGCCACGAGGGAAGCACAGTATCAGTTCAGTTCAGTTCAGTTGCTTAGTTGTGTCCGACTCTTTGCGACCCCATGAATCACAACATGCCAGGCCTCCCTGTCCATCACCAACTCCCGGAATTCACTCAGACTCACGCCCATCAAGTCAGTGATGCCACCCAGCCATCTCATCCTCTGTCGTCCCCTCTGTCGTCCTCCTGCCCCTAATCCCTCTCAGCATCAGAGTCTTTTCCAATGAGTCAACTCTTCGCATGAGGTGGCCAAAGTACTGGAGTTTCAGTTTTTAGCATCATTCCTTCCAAAGAAATCCCAGGGCTGATCTCCTTCAGAATGGACTGGTTGGATCTCCTTGCAGTCCAAGGGACTCTCAAGAGTCTTCTCCACCACCACAGTTCAAAAGCATCAATTCTTCGGTGCTCAGCCTTTTGCACAGTCCAACTCTCACATCCATACATGACCACTGGAAAAACCATAGCCTTGACCAGACAGACCTTTGTTGGCAAAGTAATGTCTCTGCTTTTGAATATGCTATCTAGGTTGGTCATAACTTTCCTTCCAAGAAGAAAGTGTCTTTTAATTTTATGGCTGCAATCAACATCTGCAGTGATTTTGGAGCCCCCAAAAATAAAGTCTGACACTGTTTCTACTCTTTCCCCATCTATTTCCCATGAAGTAATGGGACCAGATGCCATGATCTTCGTTTTCTGAATGTTGAGCTTTAGGACAACTTTTTCACTCTCTTCTTTCACTTTCATCAAGAGGCTTTTTAGTTCCTCTTCACTTTCTGCCATAAGGGTGGTGTCATCTGCATATCTGAGGTTATTGATATTTTTCTTGGCAATCTTGATTCCAGCTTATGCTTCTTCCAGCCCAGCGTTTTCATGATGTACTCTGCATATAAGCTAAACAAGCAGAGTGACAGTATACAGCCTTGACGTACTCCTTTTCCTATTTGGAACCAGTCTGTTAACCCCAGTATGCTGCTGCTGCTGCTAAGTCGCTTCAGTCATGTCCGACTCTGTGCGACCCCATAGACAGCAGCCCACCAGGCTCCCCCGTCCCTGGGATTCTCCAGGCAAGAACACTGGAGTGGGTTGAACATTGTTTAAAACCAAGAGTTTGAGTGAACTCCGGAAGATGGTGATGGACAGGGAGGCCTGGCGTGCTGCGATTCATGGGGTCACAAAGAGTTGGACACGACTGAGCGACTGAACTGAACTGAACTGAAGAGGTGCACAGGCACAGTCTCCTTCCTATTCTGATCTAGGCTCCCCACCCACAACTCCCTGCCACATTCACATTCATAGACACAAGTAAACTGCTGGTATTAATTTATCTGTTTCACTTGGCGGAATTTTTTTGAATGCCTATATAAAGAAATTTGAATGGCTGTCCTTATGCCCCAGTGATGGCCTACAAAACCCACTGTCCTGCCCCGTGCTCTCTTCACTTAGGAGTCTTTCCGTACAGAAGGACCTTATTCATTCCTTTTTACAGCACTGTAGTACTCCAGTTGGGTGCGTGTGTATAATTTATTTAACCAATTCTACATTAATAGAAATGTAGGTTGTTTCTGATATTTTGCTCTTACCAACAGTGCCTTACCAAGTGACTTTCTAGTATGTCTTTTTTGAACCTGTGCAATTTTATCTTTTTGCCTTTTCACACTATTCATGGGGTTCTCAAGGCAAGAATGCATGGATCACAAAGAGTCAGACGCAGTTTAGCAACTGAACAACAATTTTATCTGCGTAGCATTTTCCCTGCACCTATGCATGTTTATCTGTAACACAAATTCCTGCAAATGCTCTTTCTGGGTCAACAGGGGTGTGCATGTGTAATCCTGTCCTACACGCTGCACTGGCCACACTTCCTCCAAGGGTGCGGCAGTGCTGGCTGTGCTCATCCCTGAGGCTTTCTTGGGATGAGAAAGGGGTTAGAGAGTATGGGTGGTTATTTAACTGGAGAACTGAGCTCCCCCATTGCAGCGTTCCCAGCTGTAACCGTTGAAATTCTTATTTCAACTCAAGTAGGGAATATTTTTATGTTTTAAATTATAACTAAATAAATTAAGACTCCTTTGGTTGCAAGTAATAAAATACAGTTCAACTCAGCCCTGTGGGGGGTGGGGCAGGGAGAAAGGAAGGGAGGTGGTCATGATCATAAGGACGGGGACCCCAAAGCAGACAGGCAGCCCTGCTCCCCAGCTCGCACTTGGAGAGGCCCGCCTGGGTGACTCCGTGGGCGCACGAAGGACTTTGAACTTGGATCAGCCACCCACCCCACGTCCAGGCAGCTGTCAATAAAGCATGTTGTTGTCCAAACCGAAATCTGGAACCTGCCACTCTGAGTGAGCAGAGCGACTGAGCAGATATTCCAAATGGCATCGGCTACAGCCACAAATGACATGATTTATCTTAGTCACTTGAATCGTATAACAAAAGAATTTACAAAAGTAGAGCAGACATGAGAGTTCTGAATGCCCAATAAATCTCTCATTTAAATCACCCTAGCGGTTTCTGAGGTTATCCTATCATTGTGGCAAAAATGAGTCAGGTATAAAGAGGCCGGATCCTCACTTTGGCTACTGCTTCTGTTCAGCAGGTAGTTTCCTAATACCTGGGTTATCAGAGAAGATTTTTAGAATAAAAATTTTTTTCTAACATTTTTAAAAACAAAAGTTTCTCGTTCATGAGTTAAAAAAAAAAAAAGACCATAGATTTCAGGCTGGCCTATAGAGCATATTTATTTCAAAGTGACGTGTGATGTCACTTTAGGAAAGTGAGCTGTTTCTTTTTTTTCAACCTAAAGACCAAATGGCCAGGGAGAAAGCAGCCAAGACTCTGAGTAATCTTATTGAGGGTTCAATTTTCTAAGTATGACCTTATGCTAGCAACAGCTCCTAAGGAACAAGAAAACAAGCGAGCAAGGAAGTCTCACTTCTATGAGACAAGAGCCTTCAAGACAGCAACATCTGAAGGCGAATTCTAATTACATAACAGGAGTGAGTCATCAATGCCATCAGAGATTACAGACAGCTAAGCGGTCACCCGCCCTCTCCCTGCAGTTTTGAAGCAGGCTCTCACGGACCTCATCCATTCCACACCTGACCTTCACTCTCCCTTCCTTCCTTATTTTCTTTTGTCCCCCTTTTATTTTCCATTTTATGTTGTGTTAGTCAGGGTTCTCCATAGGAACAGACACAATAACATGAACACACACACATATATATATATGTTTTATTATAAGGAAGTGGCTCATGTAATTGTAGAGATGGGCAGATCCTAAGAATCTGCAGGGTGGGTAGGCAAGCTGGAGACCCAGGAGAGCCAGTGATCCAGTTCCAGTCCAAGTCTGATTGCCTGAGAATGAGAAAGACAGGGTGGAGTCTGAAGTTTTTCCAAAAGCTGAGAGGCCCAGGAAGAGCCAGTGTCTTCAGTCAAAAAGCAGGAAAATACCAATATCCCAGTTCAAAGACATTCAGGCAGGAGGGATTCTCTCATCCTTGGGGAGAGTCAGTCTTTTTGCTCTACTCAGACCTTCCTCTGATTAGATAGGGCCCACCTACATTAGGGAGAGCAATCTGCTTTACTCTCTCTACTTATTTAAATCTTTTAATTTACTTTAAATACATTCCCCAATGTATGTTATTTGTGTTACAAATTATGCTGAAACTGAAACTCCAATACTTTGGCCACAGAAGAACTGACTCATTGGAAAAGACCCTAATGCTGGGAAAGATTGAAGGCAGGAGGAGAAGGGGATGACAGAAGATGAGATGGTTGGATGGCATCACTGACTCAATGGACATGAGTTTGAGCAAGCTTTGGGAGTTGGTGATGGACAGGGAAGCCTGGCGTGCTGCAGTCCATGGGGTCACAAAGAGTCGGACACGACTGAACGACTAAACTGAACTGATATTATATTATATTATATATAATATATATATTAGTGTAGATTTTTACTTACTTTTTCAGTTTTTGTCTTTTAGACACTGTAAAAGAATCAAGAGTGGAATTATGAACCAACATCATAGTGATACTGGTTTTTAGATTTTTTTTTTATATTGACCTTAGCTACAGAAATGTATGCTTCATATGGCTTTGAGCTAGTGTTCTATCTCTTTGTTTCAACCTGAAATACTACTCCCTTTATAAAAATAAATTACTTAAATGTTAATCTCATCCAAAAATATTCTTTCAGGAACACCTAGAATAGTATTTGACTGAATCTATGGACGCTCTGTGGCCCAGGCAAGGTGACACAGAAAATTCAGCGTCGCAGGCACCTCTCTCTTCTCTTGCGTACAGGCCACTGCTATGCGCTCCCCAAACAGTGACCTTGCATGTCGTCAGGTTCTGGGTCCCACCTCTCCTCTTGTTTTTATGGTAAAGTTTCTAGAAAGGGAAATCTAGATTCACTGAAATGTCTCAACTCTCACGCACTGTTCAACCCAGATGTCATTTGTCTTCTGTCCCTATCACTGCTTTCTTGAGTATCCACGGGGCTTTAGAGTTGGTAAAGAATCCACCTGTAATGCAGGAGACACTGATTCAATCCCTGGGTCGAGAAGATCCCCTGGAGAAGGAAACAGCACCCCACTCCAGTGCTCTTGCCTGGGAAATCCCGTGGACAGAGGAGCCTGGCGGGCTACAGTCCACGGGGCCGCAAGAGCTGGGCACGACTTGGCCGCTACACCGCCGCCACCAAGAATGCCAGTAGTCTAGTGTGAAATCCTTTGCTCTTTTGCTCTCTGAGTCTCCTCCCACCTCTCCAGCCCCTTCTCCTCGGTGGTATTCCCCAGAGGACGCGCTGTCTTCCTTTTTTACTTTATAATCTCTGTCCATTAGTGTTACACATTCTGTGACTTTACCAGCTCTAAGCCCAGACTCAAAGCCTATCTTCAACATTAACCTCTCTCTGAATCCCAGACTTGTATGTTACTGCTAATGGATTCTTTCTCTACAGACATTCCCCACATGAACCTGGAACTTAACACATTACCTTAAATTCATCATTTTCTCACAGACTTAATTGCGTCTTTCTCATAAGGACCCTGTCATCCACCCAGTCTCCTAAGCTCCTTGCAATACCTTGGGAGACATCATGATAAACATTCCCTCTCCTTCACCTTCTAATTCCAATCTGTTACCATGCTCTATCCATTTCACATGCTAAATACCTGCCTCTTTGCCTCTCCTCGGGCTTAACCCAGGCCCTCCTAATTTCTCGTCTAGACCCCAGCAGAGCTCTGCATTGGATTTCTCTCTGTCACCATTCCAGCTGCCTTTATCCATTAGATTCAGTGTGGTTTTCTATGACAACAGAATGTGATCAAGTTACTTTCCAGTTAAAACTTTTCAAAGTCTTCCCCATTGTTTTGAGGTTGAAATGTGAAGATTGTTCAACAGTCCAGGAGAGACGCCATGAGCTAAGACAGTGGCAGCTGAGTTGGACAGTTGGAGGAGAGGAAGCCACAGGGCCTCGGGAGTGAGGAGGATCCCAGTACTGATTAGATGTGGGGAGTGGGAATCAAGGAAGTGCTAAGGAAAGCTTTCTACTTCTGACTTGGATAACTGAGTGATCATGGCCTGGTTCTCTGAGACTGGGGACCCAGCCCTTCCTTTCTTGGTGGACAGCAGCCAGTTGTTACCTGGGTGGAGCCCCACGTCTGGGGAAGCAAGGCCTCCAGGAAACCTGTCGGTCTGGGCAGAGATGAGTCAGAACCTAGAAAAGAAGAAGAAATCAAAATTAATACCAGATGGGAGAAGGAGGCAGTTGAAAGTCCCTATAAATAGTCAGCAACTGAGAACTCTATGGGAGTGGAAGGTGCAGTGAACTTCTCTTCTGCCAGGAGGTTCCTAAAAGTTTGCTGGCAGAGGCCAGGAAAAGAACCAGGGCTATGCACTCAGCAAGACATTACCTAAGTGCAAAAAGGCTTAAAGGACTTAGAACTCTGACTTCCATCCTCATTTATTTCATGAGCGTTTCGTTCCCTTTGTTCTTGGTTGGGGTTTGGCTGTAGTTTGGAGCATCTTGCTGTTTGCAGAACATTTTGAAACGTGAATTGTTCAGTTGCCATGCCTCCAGGGTGCACATTTAGACTTGCACACGGATGAACGAACAGCTCTCATCTCACTCTCTTCACTGAGTCTTACCAAGTGAAAACAAAGGAAAGGCTTGTCTCATAGACCTTTGAAACATACCTGAGCATTTCCAATTCACGTAACAGTCAGTCCCCTCCAGGGATGACTCTGAAAGAACCGAAGTCATCTGCAAGTCTATATACTAACAATATTTCAACTGGCTAAATTGAGCCAAAATCACCAATTTGACTGTTTTGCCAAATACAAGTACGTCCAATGCATTAGGGTATTAAATCCTCAACAAACTCTTCTTTGGCATAGGCAGAAAGAGATCAGTGGTATTTATTTATTGTTTTCACACAAATGGAATTATATATATGTGTGTGTATACCATATATATATACACCATACTTAAGAAATTTTCATAGATAACCTGGTTAGAATCCCAAATGGGACTCAAGAGAAGACTGATCTTTCTGGCAAAGAGCAGCAAAACATCTGACTTTTTGCTCCACAAGCAGGTGGCTGATGGACTGTTTCATGGAAGGTATAATTAATTCTGTCTTTCCGTCTTAGTCACCAAAATAAACTGTGCAAATCCGAACATGATAGACGGACTCTATCATCAGCTGACAAGGCTCCGCAGCCCAGGGACATGAAATTACTAAGGAAGACAAGTCAGGAAGTGTGTAATTTCAAGAGGCCTCTGCTTCAGATACTGTCAGTGGCTGGACAGTGAAGAGCCAGCGTGCTCACCTGGCTGATCAGTCAGGGCCCAGAGCTGTCCTCAAGCCATAAGGAGGACCCGGTTGGTTTCAGCCCTTGGGCTCTGCTCCTCCCCTTCTTGGTGTCCTCCTCTAGGGAACATTACCTGGCCCCCTGAAGAGGGGCTTTCTGACACCTTGGCCCATATATCTGATTCAGGCAAGCCTCGAGCCCTGAGGACACTGTCCAGGTGATGAAAGGGGGACCAGATAAATGCACTCAACTTATGATGTCACTACTGATAACTGCTTGGGGCTTCCCAGGTGGCTCAGTGGTAAAGAATCCACCTGCCAACGCAGGAGACACAAGTTCAATCCCTAGGTCAGGAAGATCCCCTGGAGGGAGGAAATGGCAACCCACTCCAATATTCTTGCCTGGAGAATTCCATGGACAGAGGAGCCTGGCGGACCACAGTCCATGGGGTTGCAAAAGAGTTGGACATGACTTAACAACTCAACAATAACAACAACTGATAAATGTTTGGCTTCTGTGCCTTTTAATTAAATAACGCTGCATTTCCACCATCACCTTCAAGGTCTTACATCAAAGGCACAAGCAAAGTGGAAACATCACACAGTGTGACGGTCAGAGACAGACAGTCAGAAACAGAAAGAGACAGGAAGCCACTGTCTTTGGTTAGTAGCACCTTTTTTGGTATCTCACCAATTACATATCCAAGTGACATGTATTCAGTCCTACATCTAACAAGACGTAGAATTAAGGACAAAGTTTTTCTGAGCCCTTCAGCTCACACATAAGGAAACCAGGGCCTGGAACTGACTGAGCTGCCCACAGTCACACACCTGGGACCAGAGGCCAGCTCTCCTGATGTCAGGCCACTGGTCTTCCTACCGCATCCCCAGTCGTGGATGGCCAAATGGAAGAGGAGGAAAGCTGGAGAACCTGGCTTATGTTAGTAGCTACTCAGGCCCCTTCCCATCAAGGATCTTAAATATAAGGGTCAGATGCCTGACTAGAGACACATCCAGGAAGAAACGGGGAAGATATAGACTCCGTGGTCCACTGGCCTCCGTGTGGGAAATGAAATAAGTTGCCAGGAAACCAGGAACTTACACTGTCCTAGACGTGCTGTGAAGTCCGCCTTCCTTAACTGCGGATATCCCAGCCCACAGAAATAGCCATCCTGCGTGCAGAAGTCCTGAATGTTCACCCAGGCCTGGGCGGGGACACTGCCCCTCCTCTGGCTTCCAGCCCACCCACCCCTTCCTTTAGAAAGTTCTTCTTTCCTGTCACCAAGAATTCTCACCAAGCTCCAGGCAAAGAGTCTATGTTATCATATGTTTTCATTCAACAAACATTTATTCAGCCTCTACTGGGTGCCAGATGGGGCTTCCCAGGTGGCGCAGTGATAAAGGACTAACTGCCAATGCAGGAGACACAAGAGATGTGGGTCGGGAAGATCCTCTGGAGTAGGAAATGGCAACTCATTTCAGTATTCTTGCCTAGAAAATTCCATGGTTAGAGGAGCCTGGTGGGCTACAGTCCACAGGGTTGCAAAGAGTCGGGCGTGACTGAGCATGCAGGCACGTAGCATGCAGTGGACTAGATACTAAGCTAGGTCCTGGGGAGATAAAGACGGAACAGACACAGTTATTCTTCTCAAGAGCTCATCATCTGAAGGTCCTATTCATGTGCAACTGCTTGCTCATGGGTCTGATAGCCTCATGTGGACAATGGGCATATTTCTAAACCCCAAATCCCAACATATGGTCCAAAAAAAAAATTGCTTTTCTAGTTTGCAACTGTTCTATATGAACATCTTTAAAAGGCTTGAAAGTTAAATTGCTTTCATAAGTCCTTTAACAAATTTCCTTTACTGAAAAGAAATAAAATATATTAAATCAGGCTTTTTTGAGAAAAATCTACATTATATGTTCATCAAACCCATATGTGTTAACTTGTAAAACCTTCTAATCATAGGTTATTGCCGTTGGAAAGGATCTGAAATAACACCTAAGCCAGGAGCTTTGAATTTTTTAATTTTATTTTTTAAACAATGAAACACGTTTCAAGCCAAATATCACCCAAAGTTCCCAAATACAAAACAGTTAAAACTGGACCTGCTTTGGTCAGAGGAGAGATGGAGAGCTCAGTAGAGTCTTCTTTTCTAAACTCCCTCACCCCTCCCACCTCCTCTGCTCCCACAGATTTTGGAACTGCACTCCACAAAAAGGACTGTCCAACACCCATTATGTCCCAAAATGGGGACACTGAGATCCAAAGAGAATATGACCTCCTTCTGATGAATTATCTCCATGAAAGAGTCTTATCTAATGAAAGAGGCCTGTTCCCCAATAAGGTCATGTTCTGAGCTGCTAGAAGCTAGGACTTCAACATATAAATTGAGGAATCGGGGTAGAGGGAATACAATTCAACCCACAGCGCTGCTTCCTGCCCTCTCCAGATGAAGGTCCCAGTCAAGCCAAGGAAGTCCCCAATACCAGGTCCTTAAGGGAGAGTCATGAGCCTGTTTGACCCCCACTGGGAAGAAGTCAGGGGAGAGTCAGTGCAGAGAGATGGGGAGGCTAGAGAGGGTGGCTCCATGGCCGGGGAGAGGGATTAGCCTTAGTGGGAGGGGAAACACTTCCTATATTGTCACAAGGAGGTAGAGAGGAGAAAGGGATGATTGTGCATTCAGAATGATATACAGATATGGAGGAGGGAAGTCAAGGGAGTGGCTTCAGACGGCCCAGCTTTCTTCATGAAGCAGGAGGAGGGACTGCTTGCGGAGACTGACAGTGGAGGCTGGCACTGGGGCTCGGGAGACAGACAGGAAGTGGAACCAGAGACTTGAGGAAGGTAGAGACCGTTCAAACGAGCCTTGTGCATAACGGACAGTAGTCAGCTCTGTCTTCAGTAGGGGCCCAGCACATCATTAAGGAAGGTCCAGGATCATTGCATTAGGAAGACGGTAGACAGGGCGGCGAGCTGAGCAGGGGAAGAGAGGAGGGCTGCCTGACAGTAACCAGGGTCCAGATGGCATCATGACCAAAGTTTATAGAGGCACCATCTGCAGAGTGTGAGGTTTTTCCAGCCGTGCTTCAACAGCTGGGAGATTGAAGTAGAGAAAGTAAACAGCTGCGTTGATCCAGACGAGGCTCTGCCCAGGAGGCTGCGATCACAGGACAGAGGGCAAGGAGAGGGAGGAGATCTGCTCGAGGAGGGCGCAGGGGGGGAGCTCAGAGGCCAGGTCGGTAGAGAAGCCGTGGGCAGTGAGCGGGCTGTGCTATTTCTGCGGAAGAGCCTTGTACGTGCCCCTTGCTCTCTGTGGACCAGAGCGTGTGGTCTCTACTGCCTGCTGGAGGAGCAGACGCTTCCAGATGTGACCGCTGACGAGCTGTAAGCTGACAGGCTCCTCAGCTGACCTTCCTCCTCTAAGGTGGTCCTGACTGGCCCCAGCTGGGTCATTCAGCAACGTGCACCCAGCCACAAGGGATAGGGCGTGCCCTCGGGACACGCATACCCCTACGAAAGGATGAGAGGTCAACACCAGCTGGTGTATTGATTCAATCCCTACGTCAGTTTTCTAATCTCGGTGTTATTTTTAAATGCTGTATAGGTCAATTCTGTTTATTGGGATTTTTATTACTGTGAATCTTCCAAGGCCACATATCTTCTCTTAATGTACATCTACTGATATTATTAGCAGTCAACTCAGAACTCCAAGTTACTAGAATCACTTTAGTATCTTTAGATACTAAATAATCAGGGTTGGGGGCAGGAGGGAGAAACTTTTTAGTGTTATACGGAAAATACTCCTAATACAGCACGATTAAAACTAAAAAGCAAGTACCAAACTTTGTTAGAAGCAATGGAGACTCTCATACCCTGCCAGTAAGAATATAAATTGATACAACTATTTTGGAAAACAGGTTGGTATTTTCCATTTAAATTGAAGATATGCATATCCATCGTCCAGCAATTCCCTTCCTGGGTATATGCACAGAAGAAATAGATAAAGATCTACCTAGCATAAATTATTGATTATGGTCTAACACCAGTGACAACTCAGTTGTCCATTAGCATTAAAATGGAAGGATACCCACACGATGGAATACTATACAGCAATGAAATTGACAGGCTACAGCTGTAGGCAGCAGCATCAATGCATTTCACATCCGTAATGCCTAGTGGAAGAAGCCAACATAAATACATACTGTGTGATATGTCCTGCCTTTAAAGGAAAAGAAAGTCATATTAGGAAAGGCACTGGACAGCTTCTGGGACCTGGCAGGATTCCATACCTTGACCCGGGTGTGGTTACATTCATGATAATTTATTAAGCTCTACATTGTTTTATACAGTTTTCCGCACGTGTGTCATATTTCACAGTAAAGAATTAATGGAATCTCTCTATATACATTCTATCCATGGTGCTGCAGTTTATGGGATCCCCATAGACAGATCAGCTCTGAGTGATCGCCTTTAAGCTCAGACACCTCGGGCAGCTGAAATGCCTCCGGGGGTAAAGACCTCAGTGAGACGTGGATCCTCTCACAGCTGATCCTCTCCACTGTCCAGACTGAGATCCTTGAGCGACATGGATGGGTGCAAGCAGAGCCTGCAAGTTACAGGCCTGTGTCCTCCTGCCTGGCCACTGTAAGCGCCGCAGAGGGAAGTCTTGTTCCTCTTAACCGAGATTACAAATACCATGTTTATCAAACAAACTACAGGATGACGTTCCCATCCTAAGAGAAGTGAGAGGCAGCCAGCTCCCTGTTACCCTCCAGTTGGAAAGCACTTCTTGAAGACTTTTCTGCCTTGAGGCAGCTGATAGGTTCGTTAATGTCTTAGACAAGACAAGCTTCTAAAATGTCTTAGACACAGTCCTTATTTTTCTGCTCCACAGTTTAAAACATCCATTTAGTTTTTATTTTTCATTCTTGATGGGAAAAACACTTTCCTTTTACAAAGATTCAGATTCCTGATTCTCAAAAAGACTTCCAAATGCCCCACATGGTTTAAGTATCAAGAATCTTTCTAAAAATATATATTTCAACTATGGCCTATAAAGATACACACGTACCTCATACCAAAACTGAACCTTATGGCTGAGAGATGATGAACGGGAAGTGAAAAACTGGCCAGTACTAACCAACCAAAAGCCCAGGCAATTTTTTTTTTTTTTTTTTTTTGCAAAAAGTCAAATTCCAGGCTTTGTATCTGAGCTGTTTAAAAGGCTCATCACCAAAGTACCAGTTCTCCTCATTTTGGAGAGACAAGAAAAGCATATGGCTCCAGGGACCTTCCAAGTTGATGCCAAAAAGTGGAGCCAGGCACATTTTAAGATCATCAAAGGAACAGCATGTTGGCTTAGTTTAAAGGGGAATGGGGGCGTCTCAGGTGGCTTAGTGGTGAAGAATCTGCCTGCCAAGCAGAAGATGCAGGTTCAAACCCTGGGTCAGGAAGATTCCCTGGAGAAGGAAATGGCAACCCAGTCCAGTATTCTTGCCTGGAGAATTCCATGGACAGAGGAGCCTTGCAGGCTACAGTCCACGGGGTCACAAAGGGTCGGACATGACTGAGCAACTGAAGAGCAGCAGCAGCAAGTGAGGCAGAGAGGTGGAGGTGTAGAGAAAGAGGGGAAATCAATGACAGAGAAAGTTGTAGGTTACAGACAATGAAGGATCACTCATTTCTACCATTTTACCCCAGTAAGAAACGCCTGGCTAACATCTACCCATTGCACAAGACTCCAGCCAACGTTTGCTTTTTCCCTCCTTGGTGCCCTTACCAGACCTGCTTTGCATTCTGCCAGAATTGCTGTAACATTTTATAGGACCAGATTGTTTCATTTGCCCTTCTAGACTGTGAGCTCTTTGAGAACAGGACCATACTTTGTGCATCTCTAAGGTTTCAGCTCATGCATAATAAAAACTATATTTACCATAATATATTTTCCATAAATATTACCCTTGACTGCATGAATGAATGATGGGTTCCATTAATGAGACAACTCTATTACTGAGACTATGGATTCTATTAATAAGATTTCCAGCTTCTGTGATGCCACCCTTAAGTGATGAAAAGCATCTTGGCCTCTGCCAGAGTTTACCCACTCTTTTTAACTTCTCTTTTCAGGCCCAGGAAGCTGTGTGCTCCCTAATGTCGTACACCTGCATGAGAACACCGTGTGTTCTTTAAGTAGAGCTATGAAAGCGAAGAACCTGATCAGCCAACTAAAACACTGGGATCATCCTTTCCAAGACCCAGAGCTCCAGCATTCTTTGGCGTAAGAGACAGAGAGGCACCTGGGAAAATGTGGGCAAGGTGAGTACTGTTGAAAAAAGAAGCACGCATTATGTGTGGTCCAACTCAGACGAATGAATCTGAAACAGTAATAGAAATGGTATTCCATTTCCCACCCAGGATTGCAACTAACACTTGAAACTGAGAGGTTGATGTTAAGCCCCCAGATTTTGCTCTGTTAGGTGAATCTTTTTACATGGATGTGCTGATACCCACAGAAAATCCTCTTCCATTCAGAAATCTCAGGGGAAGAATCTTTTGGGACAGAGGCAGAATATTCCACCTCGTGTACTAGTGCCCCAGCAAGTCTGGAGGTTGCACTTCTGAACTGATCAGAAGCTGATCACCTGGGTCATTGGCCCCCAACCTTTTTGGCACCAGGCGCCAGTCTCATGGAAAACAATTTTTCCATGGACCAGAGGTGGAGGATGGGGATGGCGTCAGAGTGATTCAAGGACATTATTTATTTATTGTGCACTTTATTTCCATTATCATTAAACCAGCTCCACCTCAGATCATCAGGCATTAGATCCTGAAGATTGGGGACCCCTGACCTAGGTTACCAATTAGCCAGTCCTCTGGTGTCTCCTCTCTCTGTCTGCCAGTCGTCTCTAAACCAATCCTTTTCCATTCAGCCGTTCCATAAGAAAACATGTTGGCCTAGGCTGGAGGTTAGGGTTAAACGAATCCATCCTCCTATTGAACCAAGGCTTGCTAAGGTGTTATGGAAACTAAGTAGAAGAAGCGACGTGTAATTTCGCCTATTAATTGACTTCTGGTGGAGGCGGGCAGCATGCTTTTGCGTGGTACCCTTGGAGGCAGACCTGGATTTAAGCTTCACTTCACTAACTTGAGACTTTTGAATCTGTTTTCAAATTTATAAAATGGTGATAGAAGGACTGTCTTGAGGATGAAATGAGAAAGTGTACATAAAGTAACTTGTGCTCAATGGAAAAAAGTTAATTCCTCTATGAGTTGGGATCAGTAATCTGTTGCGTCTATCACATAAGTACTAACCATCAACACAAATAAGAAAACTCCAGGAGCCATGGGAGTCCATATACAGGTAAATGGCTGTCTGTTAAGCAAAATGACAAATACGTTCTTAAAATATTTTAAGTAACAAAAGGATTTCTTTTATTCGACCAGCTAGGTTGTCATATGACTGTACTGTTTGAAAGTTAAAGGCCTATTAAAAATCTTCCCTAGTCCTAGGGTTCTATAACAAAAATCTGTGACAGAATTGGACAGTTGGAGGCCTCCACCCAAGTATGAATCCAAACTGGAGCAAATTACGTTTGTGATTCCTCAAGGCATTCAGTGTGAATTAATTTCCTAATGAAGAATAAAATAAAAATCACCTCTTCTTATTTTTTTCTACCTGCTCAGCCAGTTTTCCTAAAGTGAGACAAAAGCAGAGGAAGGAAAGAAGAAAGAAAGAGAGGAAAAAGAAAGGGAGAAAGAAGAGGAGGGAAGAAGGGGAGATCGCCTTCTCCAAAGCAAGGCGTATTACATTTCATTTCAGTCCCTGAAGTGAATATTAGCTCTGGAGTATTTCAAATACAGGTTGCTTCTCAACTTTTAGTACCCTCAACTTGAAAACCAGACACTCCTTCCACCTGGAATCCTCAATTTGCTTATCTACATTCAGAGTCCAGGGGTTCTTTGAGATCATTAATTTCACAACTTTGGAGTGATTTTTCTCATCATTGAAATTTATTTAAAATATTCCATACACACACACACACACACACACACACACACACACACACATGACAGTAGACTATGTAGGATGTAAATATTTGGCAGTTCTCAGCATCACCTATTAAGGAGCATTCATTCCCAGCTGTCAGGGCTTCCTAAGGATATATTCCTGCTGCTCTTAGGGGAGAAGGGGAGTCGGTGTGCAGCCGCACAAACGGCCGTGAAGTCAGACTGCCCAATCTGAATCCCAGCACCGCCACTGACGAGTAGCAGGACTTTGAACAAGTTATTTAACCTCTCTTTGCCTTAGTTTATTCATCTATAAAATGGGGGTGAGAATAGTATCTACCTCAAGGGGTTCTTTGACGATTACGTATGTAAGTTGCTTAGAATTGCATTTGGCAAGCCCTCCAATCAGACCTGGCGAGGGGGTGGGGGCCGCTTCCCAGGTGGCGCTAGTGGTAAAGAACCCAGCTGCCAATATGGGAAATGCAAGAGACACAGGTTCGATCCCTGAGTTGGGAGATCCCCTGGAGTAGGAAATGGCAACCCACTCCAGTCCTCCTGCCTGGAGAATCCCTGTGCATAGAGGAGCCTAGCAGGCTACAGTCCACAGGGCGACAAAGAGTTGGACATGACTGAGCTACTGAGCACACCCAACAACCAGTGCGACCTGGAGTCCTATAGCATAGGTGAAGCAAAGTCTATGCAGCTAAACTAAGCCACTACAGGGGGAAGATGGGAGAAGCAGAGTGTGAGGACAGGCCAGAGAGACAACGCACCTTTGGGAGTCAGGCTTACGCTGACGTGGCTGATCTCCTGAGACCCCTCAGGCTGCGGTTTTCTGGCTCCAAGAGCGACAGTGAAGACCCCATGAGCGTGTAGCCCAAAAAAAGTTTGTTTGGGGAGAACTATGCTAAATCCATAAACACTCTTAAAAGGAAGCACTTACCAAAGAGCTCAGCAAACACTGGCAGGCCCTGAAACAAATATCAGTGTAAATATCAGTGTGAGGAGAAAGTGGAGGGACTTCCCTGATGGTCCGGTGGCTAACACTCTGTGCTCCCAGTGCAGGGGGCCCGGGTTCTATCCCCGGTCAGGGAACCAGATCCTGCCTGCCGCAACTAAGACCTGGCGTTTTCAAATAAATCAATATATATTTATTAAAACAAACAAACAAAAAGAAAGTGGAGAATGCAGCTCCCGCCTGGAGGGCCAGCTGAGGGCTGCAGAGAGGCCAGCGAGCAGCCTTCTTCTGCATCCAGCTAGAGTCAGTGTGTGTGGGGGCAGCTGGTCAAGCCCCCAGACCTACTTTGCACTCTTCCCCAGTCTCTTGATGTCAGCCATGGTAGGGTATTTACAACACAGAAATCGGCAGAAACTGTTCATGTTTTGCGTGAAAGCCGGAAGTTAAACACTCCCCAACACACTGCTGGGGGAGAGTCAAAGGCTGGTTTGCAAAAAACTGAAGGAAAAAACTCTTTAAAGTGCAAAGCTTTTTCTCTGGTGTCGCTGACTCTTCCCCTTTGTATGAAAGCAGGAAGCTGGCAGTTGGACATGGTCTGTTAGAGTTTCTCTAAAGAAGAAAGCCAGACTGAATCTTTGCTTCACAGAGGCCAGAAAAGCGCTGACTAACGGAACTTGAAAATGGTGTCCTTTTTTCCCATTAAATATAAGTTCACTCCCGGTCCAAACTAGTTGTCAGATGGTGGATTTATAGGCTTGTGATAAATGTCCTAAAAGGGAAGATACATTGAAGTGAGGGTAGTTCACATACTCTTTTTTCACCTCTTTAAAAATATGATTATTTTGATATATTTTAGAGAATATGAAAGCTGTCTACTGGGAATTATTACCTTACCTCCTCCCATCTAAAAAGACTATTTAAGTTGTTCAGATTTCTCAGCTGTTCCTTGAGAGTAAAGATGAAAGAAGACGGACAGAAATGTAGTACCTCGAAATCTGCCTTTATTAGTCCACAGGGGCTGTCATTACGGAGTCCTCCAGCCCCGGTGACTTGCCGGAAACAAATGCTCTCGAAGTTCTGGAGGCAGGGAGTCCAAGTTCAAGCTGGCGGCTCTGGTTTCTCCTGAGGCCTCTCTCCTTGGCTTGTGGGCGGTCATCATTTCTCCGTGTCCTGCGTGGTCTCTCTGCGCGCCTGTGCGCTCGTCTCTTCTTGCAAGGACACCAGTCCTACTGGAGGCGCGTCCGCTCTGATGACCCCACTGACCCTTCATCACCTCTTCAGAGACCTCATCTCCCGGCCAGGTCACATTCTGAGACGCGG
>SJXQ01010160.1:644361-667288 GCA_006408695.1 Aepyceros melampus | reverse complement strand
CGCGGGGGGCTGGGACCTCCACATATGAACTGGGAAAGGCTCGCGAGCCCAGAACACCGACTAAAGACGCGCAACACGCATCCACAGGGAAAATGTGGTTTAGCAGCCTCGCAGGTCGAGTTCCCAGGGGAGCAAACTCTGGAAAGACGGAGAGTGGCGTGCAGCGGGTGATGGGGAGCCGTCTCAGGACCATGCGCGAGCAGTGAGGGAAGCAGGATTAGGCGGAGAGAGGGCCGATGGCAGCGCAGTCACAGGCAAGGCCCCGGCTAAGCGCACAGGCCCTCTGGGGCGGCCCTTCCGAGGGTCCGAGACTGAAGCCACTGGGTGGACCGCAGGGAGTGGCATGACCTCCCTGAGGCCAGCCTGAGACGCTGTCTCGGTTGAGGACGGTCTCAGGGGGACTCAGCCGGGAGCTGCAAGTGGCTGAGTCCCCGGGCGCTGACAGGGTGATTGCTCGGTCTCCAGTGGGCCCCGCGTCAGTGCTCTGCGGCATCACAGCGACACCGTGAATGGACGTCCCCTAAGCGGATGGAAGGATTCACCGTCATCTTCCTGAGAAATTTCTTATCACGGCTCTCAGTAGGTTAAAAGGTGACTAATTCTGAACCCTGAAACATGGAACCCAATTCAGCATACATAGAGAAAGCCCAGCAGGATGGGGACGGAGTGCCTTAGTGGGGAAAGGATGCTCTCTGGAGCCAAAAAGATAGGATTCAAATCTCTACCCCACTCTTTACTAACATTTCTTACCCCCTCTCCACCTCCGATTCCTTCCTCTGCAAAGTGAGGAGAATAATGCCAACTTACATTAGACTGTTGAAAGATTTAAATGAAAAATATGTACTTAGAGCAGCTAGCGCTACGTTTCATGCAAAGAAGGCCTCCAAAGAATTAGCTGCCTTCCCTTTCTTTCAGCAAATGGAAAAGAGATGAGTCATCTCCTAACTCGGAAGAGGACATTTCTCAGGTTCTAGGGTGATCTAAAGATGTCTGGGGACATTTCTTTCCTCTGTCCTTCACTGCACCAGCTCTGTTGATGTGAAAATACATCTCCCATCACAAAGACCTAGCCCCCTTGCATGAATACCAAGTTTATTCCAAAACTAAGACATGCATAAATTATATTGGTGTACAATCAAATCAACTCTCCGTTTCAATATGTAGTTTTATTGGGATATAAATCAGTACTATAAATTGGGGGCAATTTAGTGCAGACAGAGATTGTATCGGGGGATGCAGATCCCCTGAGCTTGTCTGGAAAATGGGAAGCATATTCCAGGATGAAGTCTCCTGCACGGGTAAGAGTTGCTGCGCCTGCAAAGAAACACATCTGGACAGAGGTTGAACTCTTTCACCTAAATCAAGTCAGGTTGAGCTCCCCTGGGTGGGAACGCTGAGGGCTGACTATGTTCGATTGTGGATCACGAAGCCCTGAAGAAGCGACACTGTCAAAGAGACATCTGACCTAGGTCCAGTTTGACACGGGGCCACGTGCTTTCCCAGCATCTTCTGGCTTTCTTTTCCCATGGAGAGGCCTCATTTATTCTAAAGTATGAAGCTTTGGGGGTTTCTTGAAAATGGTACTTTCACTCAGTAAAATTAAGTTGGGATTAAAACGCTTTCTTGTGGGAATCTGTTCTGGAAAAGGATTAAACTAAAAACATGGAAAGAGCAGCTCTTTCCCTCGAAATGATCAGTAGCCACCTAGACCTGATCACTTTCCACGTGGCAAAAAGAAAAAAATTTTAGAAGGAGCACAACAAAAACATCACAGCCACTGAGAAGTCAGAGGTGACTCCACACTCACCATCTCCCCACAAACATCACGAGTGCGGGAATCAGCAAGCTTTTTGTCCTCGCTGACTCATTGGAAAAGACTCTGATGCTGGGAGGGATGGGGGCAGGAGGAGAAGGGGACGGCAGAAGACGAGATGGCTGAGTAGCATCACTGACTCGATGGACATGAGTTTGGGTGAACTCCAAGAGTTGGTGATGGACAGGGAGGCCTGGTGTGCTGCAGTTCATGGGGTAGCAAAGAATCGGAATGACTGAGCAACTGAACTGAACTGAAGTATTACCCACAGACCCCTCTGACTTTTTACCATCTCTTTGAGAGACACATCTTTGAGAAAGACATCCAAGTAAATAGCAGACTTATACCCAGCTTCCTTCCTCTATTCAAATCTCTTTCTATCTCTGATCTGTACTTGCCATTTATTCAGTTCAGTTCAGTTACTCAGTCGTGTCCGACTTTCTGCGAACCTGTGGACTGCAGCATGCCAGGCTTCCTTGTCCATCACCAGCTCCCAAAGCCTGCTGAAATTCATGTCCATCGAGTTGGTGATGCCATCCAACCATCTCATCCTCTGGTGCCTCCTTCTCCTCCTGCCTCCCAGCATCAGGGTCTTTTCCAATGAGTCAGTTCTTCACATCAGGTGGCCAAAGTATTTGAGCTTCGTCTTCAGCATCAGTCCTTCCAGTGAATATTCAGGACTGATTTCCTTTAGGATTGACTGGTTTGATCTCCTTGTAGTCTAAGGAACTCTCAAGAGTCTTCTCTAACACTGCAGTTCAAAAGCATCAATTCTTCGGCGCTCAGCCTTCTTTATGGTCCGACTCTCACACCCATACATGACTGCTGTTTATTAGATGCAGCATTTTAGACCTGGAAGAACATGCCAGTCAGCATAGTCCTGCTGAGAGCTGCAATAACAAGTAAATCCTGTAACCTTGGGGGGCTAGCCCAGTACAGTTCAGTCCTCACTCCTGTGAGAGTCCATGGCTCTCTTGGGCAGCTGTCCTCAGGAATCTGGGCTTTCCATCGTGTGGCCCCACCATCTCAGGGTCCTCCCCTTCCAGCAGTGTGGCTAAGAAGAGAGACAGGGTGGGGGACCTTCCAGGGAGCAGGCCAGGAACATGGAGTAAATCACTTCCACCAGCAGGCTACTGGCTGAGAACTAAGAAGCGTGAAGATGGTAATAGTGTTTGCCTCAGAGAGTCCTCAAATGCCCCTTGCTTTCCATCCCTTCCTGGTGGCTTCCCTGGTGGCTCAGACGGTAAAGTGTCGTCTACAATGCGGGAGACCTGGGTTTGAGCCCTGGGTTGGGAAGATCCCCTGGAGAAGGAAATGGCAATCCACTCCAGTACTGTTGCCTGGAAAATCGCATGGACAGAGGAGCCTGGTACGCTACAGTCTATGAGGTCGCAAAGAGTCGGACACGACTGAGCGACTTCACTTCACTTCTTCCATCCCTTCAAGTTTTTTGTTACTCGGCTTATTTTTTTTCAGTTGAGGCAACAGAGACCCAAAGAGCCTAAGTTACACACAGCTCATCACATAGCTAATCAGCAGCAGTTCAGTCTGGCCAAGAGGCTCCTGCCCATTCCTGTTGCTTCCAATTAGTGTATAAAAGGACTCATAAAAATCTCAAGATACAGTTGGCGTATTGTTTCTAGAACTTTCTATCCAGGACTCCAGGGCGAGAAGGACTATGACCACTCCTGCTCTGAACCCACAATTCCGGCACAGTTCTCAGCCTGGGACAGATGAGTGTTTCAGGGAGCAAGTGCCAGTAGCAAACCCTAATTACAGGAAATGCCTCTTGGCTCCCAAGGGATATGAAATTACTTTGCGGAAAGTCAAGAAAAATAGAAACAGAATACCCTGTAATGCTTTATTCAGAGGCCAGAGTCACCTATTAGGGCTTGTGTTTTGTGCTCGATTCTACCAAGAGAGCTTAAAGGGTGGAGACAGAGTTTATGGAGAGATAAAATCTGGATGGTGTCATCCCCATTCCCAACCATCACACTGTCCTGCAAAAAAGACGCCTGGACGTCCTCCTCACGGTTGAAATCAAATGTGAGAAAAAAAAGCACAGAGGTTTCCCAAAAATACCTGATAAAGAATAAAGAAGTGGGCCAGAGAAGGCTGGTCTCCTTGCCAGGTTCTGAAAGTTGCCTGGAGAAACCTTGGCCACATCTCTGACTGTCTCCATCAATGTCTACTGAACATTCAGTTATGTATCTATTTTTTTAAACTCTGACTTGATCATCATGAAGCTTCTGTATCTGGATTTTTTTGCCTGGATTTAACTTTCTCATCTGGAGATATGACGTTGAGTAAAGGCTGCTCGTTAGTTCTCTTAGGTTTAAGAATCTTTGTCAAACTAGTTAATATTCTGAGGTCTCCCCTCCACCACCATAACAACGAGACAGGGAAAAGAAATAAAAAATAATAACTGCCACTTGGCTGGAAATTAAGGTGCTGATCTAATCTAAACATTATCACATAAAATCAAGTAACAGTAATAATAGAATTAGATATATAGTGGTGCCAAATTATATTTTTAGCCAAAGGACAATCACATTTTCATGTTTATAGATCAGATATTAAAACTAATACAGAATTTAATTACATGTGCCTTTATTCTGCAGTCTTTCTACCTCATTCCCTTCTTTCCATGCCCACTGCACCCCTTCTTTCTTCTTTTCTTTTTTCAGCTGCACCGCACAGGCATAGGAGATCTTAGTTCCCTGACCAGGGATCGAACCCTCACCCCCCTGCAGTGGGAACAGGGAGCTCAGGGTCTTAACCACCAGGAAAATCCCTCCCCTTCTTCAAAAAAATTTTTGTAAGTTGGGGAAATAGAGTGACAGCTTATTAAGACAGCAAGATGAATGGATTCATTGAACTCAGGTTAATCTATGGCAAAGCTTGAGCTCAAAAAAAGGGTAGTATGGGAAGTAGGAGAGATGGAGGCTGGCTGGTTAAGAGTCTTTACAGAACTTGGAAATAATGTTGCTTTCAGAGTGGAACTAGTAAAATGCATAGATCAAATGCATACTAAATGGCAAAAGCAGGATGGATATAAATAGCCCACTGTGGAAGTAAGCCAAGTAGAAGTACATGGGAGCATCTCCGACTTCAGCCCCACAGATCTAGGGGTTACAGTAACAAGCAGGGTATATATTTGATTTTAAGTTCATGGGTAGAAAGCGGAGTGGTTGTTTGGATGAAGGCTGTGTAAACAGGACCTGGGTGGCCAAGGGAGAAGTTAAAAGAGTCAGAGGGTCACAGAAACTCTCTGGACGGCAGAGCCCGACAACATGAACCGACTAGGGAAGACAAGTCTTGGGAGTGTTGAACACGGCGGTATGGCTCTCTTACTGAGAGCATCCCTACTGTGGGCCAAAGTGCCGCAAACCATTGTCAGTAACTGTGACTCTGGACACCGCTCGACCTTGTCATAATGTGGCTCCTCGTGCAGCCAGCCTCCTGGCAGAGCTGTCTCACACCTTTCTGGTCTACTAGCCGGTCGTATTTACTTTAAACTGCTCTAACTCTATCTGATGCTGTGAGCCCGTTCCACCTTGAGCATGCCAACAAAGTCAGTTTTATGAAGCTAACAGACCTTAGACCATGCTATATACTTTGAGGTAAACATCGCTTTACGGGGTGCACCTGGGCAGGAAGTAATATTACTTAGCAACAGCTCAGGCTCGTCCCATACTCTTCTCGAACTGCAGCTGACCAGCCTTACTCAGTTTTGACTGAATCATATATATAAAGTCAAGATCAAGATGTTTTAATAATATGATTGCCTTTCGTGATCTGACAAAACAATTGCCATATTATAAGCCAGAAGCAATACATAGAATGAAGGGACATAGGAACCTAAACCGTTTTAACAGGCTGTGGGCTGATTTTCAGTTACATCTGGGATCCTACCATAGACAGCTTGATCAAAGATACCACGGTCATTGACAACTAATGTTTTCCAGGTTTTCTTCACACCTTATTCAATTGCAGTAATTGTTAGGTGATAAATACAGTGACAGCCACTATAAAATTCAGCTTCCAGAAGCTGAAAGAGTAAGTGGCACCTCTCACCTACCCGGTGGTGGGTTAGCATCTTAGCCCTGTCCCTTCTCCCTTCTGCTATATAGGTGGGTCCTTCTCCACTCTCCTTCCCACAACTTTGTCTGAAATCTTGTACACTGAAGGCTTCAGTGTTCACACAATCCTTTTTAAGTGAAAATAAGCTCAGAAGGCTCTACCACAAAACCTCAGGAGTTTATAGGACAGTACATAAAGGACAGCCAACTCTGAATATTCATTGGAAGGACTAATGCAAAGCTGAAGCTCCAAGACTTTGGCCATCTGATGCGAAGAGCCAGCTCATTGGAAAAGCCTCTGATGCTGGGAAAGATTGAGGGCAGGAGTAGAAGGGGGCGACAGAGGATGAGGTGGTCGGATGGCCTCACCAATTCAATGGACATGAGTTTGAACAAACTCTGGGAGACAGTGAAGGACAGGGAAGCCTGGTGTGCTTCAATCCATGGGGTCACAAAGAGACACGACTGAGTGACTGAACAACAATAAAAGGCAGAGACAGAGGGGATAAAGAATATAGCCTGAAAACTCGAGGGTGTTGTTTCTAGTCTCTGGGTGTTCTTATTAATATGTGCACATGTTTGTGTCTGTCTGCCTGTCTCCTTGTGTGTCTAGGGAGAGGGTTTGTATACTCGGTGACTTCATGCCAGCTTGTCACACACATATAAACCTGTGTCCACAGATTTAACTACTTGGGTTTTTTTAAGTAGCTTTATTGAAGTATACTCGGAATACAACAAACTGCACATATTTAAACTGTAAATTTTGATAGTGTTGACATACACGTACACCTGTAAAACCATTACTATGACAAAGATAATGAACATATTCATCATCTGCTCCCTAATTTTCTCTTGTTCCTTTATAATCCCACCTTCTGCCCCTTTCTACGCCTGTCCCAGGAAACCATTGATCTCCTTTTTGCCATTGCATTTTCAATTCCTAGAAATTAATATATTAATAAATGAAGTCTATAGTACATACCCTCTTTCTGACTCCTTCTACTGAGGAAAATTAAGTCTTTGCATGGATAGACGTTCTCTTTTCTTTTGGTTAAATAAATACCTAGGAATGAATAAATAGGTCATATGGTAGGTCTAATGCCTAGCTTTCTAAGAAACTGGAAAACTAGGTTCCAAAGCAGTTGTACCATTTTACATTCCCATCAACTGTATATGAGAGTTCCATTTCCTCCATATGTTTGCTGACACTTGGTATGGTCAGATTTTCTTTTAATTTTCAGTTCAGTTCAGTTCAGTTCGTTGCTCAGTCGTGTCTGACTCTTTGAAACCCCATGGCCTGCAGCACGCCAGGCCTTCCTGTCCATCACCAACTCCTAGAGTTTACTCAAACTCATGTCCATTGAGTCAGTGATGCCATCCAACCATCTTATCCTCTGTCATCCCCTTCTCCTCCCACCTTCAATCTTTCCCAGCATCAGGGTCTTTTCCAAGGAGTCAGCTCTTCAAATCAGGTGGCCAAAATATTGGAGTTTCAGCTTCAACATCAGTCCTTCCAATGAACACCCAGGACTGATCTCCTTTAGGATGGACTGGTTGGATGTCCTTGCAGTCCAAGGGACTCTCAAAAGTCTTCTCCAACACCACAGTTCAAAATCCTCAATTCTTTGGTGCTCAGCTTTCTTTATAGTCCAACTCTCACATCCATACATGACTACTGGAAAAACCATAGCCTTAACAGCTTTTCAAAAACCAACAGACCTTTGTTGGCAAAGTAATGTCTCTGCTTTTTAATATGCTGTCTAAGCTGGTCATAACTTTCCTTCCAAGGAGTAAGCGTCTTTTAATTTCATGGCTGCAGTCACCATCTGCAGTGATTTTGGAGCCCCCAAAAATAAAGTCAGCAACTGTTTCCACTGTTTCCCCATCTATTTGCCATGAAGTGATGGGACCAGATGCCATGATCTTAGTTTTCTGAATGTTGAGCTTTGAGCCAACTTTTTCACTCTCTTCTTTCACTTTCATCAAGAGGCTCTTTAGTTTTTCTTCACTTTCTGCCATAAGGGTAGTGTTATCTACATATCTGAGGTTATTGATATTTCTCCCAGCAATCTTGATTCCAGCTTGCAGTTCATCCAACCCAGCAGTTCTCATGATGTACTCTGCTTTAAATTTTAGCCATTCAGATAGTTGTAGTGGTATCTTACCATGGTTTTACTTAGCACTTCCCTAATAACTAATAATGCTAAACGTCTGTTCTTGTGTTTACTTGTCATCAATACGTCTTCTTTAATAAAATGTCCATTCATAGAGTTTGTCAATTTTAAGGTTTTCTTATTATTGAGTTTTGAGAGTTTCTTATCAATTCTGGATATGATTATTTTCTGGAGTGAACATTTTCTTCCAGGCTCTGACTTGTCTTTTAATTCTGTTAATATTGTCTTTGGAAGAGTAGACATTTTAAATTTTGATGAAATCGTATTTATTAGTTTGTTCTCTTATGGATTGTGCTTTTGGTGTGATAGCTAAGGAATCTTTACCAAGGCTACAAACAGTTTATCTTACATTACCTGCCAGAAGTTTAAGTTTTTGGTTTTACATTTTTCTTTGATCCATTTTGAGTTAATATTTATATGATGGAAGTTACAGATTGAAGTTCATTATTTTATATGGCTATCCAATTGTACCAGTACCATTTGTTGGAAAGACTGTGTTTCCCCACTCAATTTTTTTGCACTTTTATCAAAAATCAGTTGTCTGTATATGACTTTGTTCCATTAATCTATTTGTCTACCTTTAAGCCGAAACCCACTGTCTTGATTAGTGTAGCTTATAAGTTTTGAAGTCAAGTAGCTTTGTTCTTTTATCATTTTTTCATTTTTAAACTACTGTTTGTTTTATTTTGTTTTTGCTGTTCTAGGTCCTTTGTACTTCTGTATGAGGTTTATAATCAGTTTTTCAATTTCTAAAAAAAAAACCACACTGCTCTTTTGATTGATATGATGCTGAATGTATAAATCAGTTTAGGGAGAACTGACATCTTACCACTATTGAATGTTTTGATCCATGAACACATTATATGTCTCTTCTTCTTTATGTCTTCTTTAATTTTCTCAGCAATGTTTTACAGTTTTCAGTGTTTAGAGAACTGTATTGTGATTTCTCAATCACAAATCGTAAGGGAGTTAGTCTTGACCAATGTCTTCAAGACTGATATCCTAAAGGCACTCACTAGAGGCTTAAGCCCCTGTATCCTTTTACAGCAATTCAAGACAGGAACTATAAAGAGGAGGTGATAGTATCTATTTCCTAGAGTTGTGATCATTAAATGAGAGAGCGCATCTATGCCTTTTAGCATAGCACAGCCTGTAGGTCAACTGCCTGTGTTCAAATCCCAGTTTGACCACTTACTGCTGAGCAGTCCTCTAGAATTCAGTTTTCTAATTAGCAAAATGCAGAAAATACTAGCACCTTCCTTATAAGTGTTCTCACGAGGGTCAAGTGAGCTTGTTAAACACTTAAAACTATGCAATCTCGTCATGTAATAAGCCACAAATAAATGTTAACGATGGCTGTTGATTTTATCATCATAAGGGTAGTGTTATCTACATATCTGAGGTTATTGATATTTCTCCCAGCAATCTTGATTCCAGCTTGCAGTTCATCCAACCCAGCAGTTCTCATGATGTACTCTGCTTTAAATTTTAGCCATTCAGATAGTTGTAGTGGTATCTTACCATGGTTTTACTTAGCACTTCCCTAATAACTAATAATGCTAAACGTCTGTTCTTGTGTTTACTTGTCATCAATACGTCTTCTTTAATAAAATGTCCATTCATAGAGTTTGTCAATTTTTAAGGTTTTCTTATTATTGAGTTTTGAGAGTTTCTTATCAATTCTGGATATGATTATTTTCTGGAGTGAACATTTTCTTCCAGGCTCTGACTTGTCTTTTAATTCTGTTAATATTGTCTTTGGAAGAGTAGACATTTTAAATTTTGATGAAATCGTATTTATTAGTTTGTTCTCTTATGGATTGTGCTTTTGGTGTGATAGCTAAGGAATCTTTACCAAGGCTACAAACAGTTTATCTTACATTACCTGCCAGAAGTTTAAGTTTTTGGTTTTACATTTTTCTTTGATCCATTTTGAGTTAATATTTATATGATGGAAGTTACAGATTGAAGTTCATTATTTTATATGGCTATCCAATTGTACCAGTACCATTTGTTGGAAAGACTGTGTTTCCCCACTCAATTTTTTTGCACTTTTATCAAAAATCAGTTGTCTGTATATGACTTTGTTCCATTAATCTATTTGTCTACCTTTAAGCCGAAACCCACTGTCTTGATTAGTGTAGCTTATAAGTTTTGAAGTCAAGTAGCTTTGTTCTTTTATCATTTTTTCATTTTTAAACTACTGTTTGTTTTATTTTGTTTTTGCTGTTCTAGGTCCTTTGTACTTCTGTATGAGGTTTATAATCAGTTTTTCAATTTCTAAAAAAAAAACCACACTGCTCTTTTGATTGATAGATGCTGAATGTATAAATCAGTTTAGGGAGAACTGACATCTTACCACTATTGAATGTTTTGATCCATGAACACATTATATGTCTCTTCTTCTTTATGTCTTCTTTAATTTTCTCAGCAATGTTTTACAGTTTTCAGTGTTTAGAGAACTGTATTGTGATTTCTCAATCACAAATCGTAAGGGAGTTAGTCTTGACCAATGTCTTCAAGACTGATATCCTAAAGGCACTCACTAGAGGCTTAAGCCCCTGTATCCTTTTACAGCAATTCAAGACAGGAACTATAAAGAGGAGGTGATAGTATCTATTTCCTAGAGTTGTGATCATTAAATGAGAGAGCGCATCTATGCCTTTTAGCATAGCACAGCCTGTAGGTCAACTGCCTGTGTTCAAATCCCAGTTTGACCACTTACTGCTGAGCAGTCCTCTAGAATTCAGTTTTCTAATTAGCAAAATGCAGAAAATACTAGCACCTTCCTTATAAGTGTTCTCACGAGGGTCAAGTGAGCTTGTTAAACACTTAAAACTATGCAATCTCGTCATGTAATAAGCCACAAATAAATGTTAACGATGGCTGTTGATTTTATCATAAATAAACAGCATCTGGAACATAGTAAGCACTCAATAAAGGGTAGATTTTATTATTAGCTGATCCAACTTAAACTAGGCTACTTGGTTAACACCTTCAGGTATGTTTCTCATATGATTTGATGTCTCAGACTGAAGTGAATTTTCTGGAAGGAGGTTTGGTCTTTAAAGACCCGACCTTAATCCTGAACACAGATTCCCTATCCTGCAATTTGGATGTTGCATTTCATTTTCTCTCATTGCTCTTAAAATCCTTGGAAAGCTGACTCCTTCATTAAAAGGCATCTACTTGCTAGAGGGTAAACAACAGTCCAGGCTACATGCTAGATTGCTTTTGTGGTGTGATATGATATCCAAGTCCAGGAAGACTCTTGGCACCCCTTGGCACACAGCAAACACACACATACACACCCCGTCTCCCTCCTGGCTTGTTGACGAAACTGCTCAATTGGAAACCCATTTCTGTGCTAGGTGACTTTGCTCCCTATAAAATCACAAATTACCTTTGAAGGAAAATAATCATTAACTTATGCAGGTAGGTGACAGTATAAAGTAATAGAAAGAGCCCTGGACCAAAGGAGTACAGGTTTGGGTCCGAATCCTAGCTGCCTTTTTTCCCTCTCTGTAACCTGAGACCCCATGTAAGCTCCCCGCTATACAACGAAGAAACACTGGATCTGAGTCACTCATTCATTCAGCGAACCACAGCCAGGTATTGTTTAAAGTGCAGGAACACAGCAGCAAACAAAACAAAATCCCTGTTCCCACAGAGATTATATGCAAGTCAGAGAGACAGATAATAAGCAAATAAACACATATGCAATCGATTATCAAGGAGTGGGGCTTTATAAGGATAAAAAATAAAGCAGAGTAAAGAGACAGAGAATGAAAAGAAATGCTAGTTTGGTAGAGGATTAAAAGAGGTTCTTTCTGACACGGCTGGCAGTTCAATGGAGACCTGAAGAAAGTGAAAAATGTCTGTTATAGAGAATACACTGGTGGTTACAAATGGCAGAGGGGAATGGGGAGAGGCGAGATAGGAGCAGGGGACTCAGAGGCACAAACGTCTAAAAAAATAAATAAATATAAGTAAGCTAAAGGATAAAATAAATGAGCTAAAAGGATATCTTGTACAGCAGGGAAGACAGACCATATTTTGTATATAAGTATAATCTGTAAAAATTGTTGAATCGCTATGTTGTATACCTGAAACCAATATAATACTGTAAATCAATTCTACTTCAATTAAAAAAAAAATCAGTGATATGACATGAGGCTTGTTGGTAGAACATTCCAGACATGGGGAGTGGTCAGTGCAAAGGTCATAAGGTAGACTTGTGCTTGAGGGAAAGAAAACATGTTCAAGGAAAATGCATGAGGCCCATAGGGTTGCAGTAAAGAGATCGCTGGAGGGGCTTCTAGAGACCAAACCCAATGAGGCCGTGTAGGCCAGCATAGTACTTTTGAGTGTATTCTAAGTGAGATGGGAAACCACGGGGTGTTTGAGCAGGGAAATAACAAGATCTGACTTATTCCGGAAAAAATCCCTGAGGCTCATGTGCTGAGGGCTGATGGTAGAATGGCCAGAGGAGCAGGAAGAACCAGAACCTGTCGTGGGGCAGGACAGAGAGGTTCGTGGCTCAGACCAGCAGTGGTGAAAGAGACAAGAAATAAATGGAGCATTTGTTAAACAAGCAGATGTAGCGTAAGTCTTCCATGGGTTTCCCAGGTGGCTCAGTGGCGAAGAATCTGCCTACCAGTGCAGGAGATGTGGGTTTGATCCCTAGGCCGGGAGGATCCCCTGGGGGAGGAAATGGCAACCCCCTCCAGTATTTTCACCTGGGAAATCCCATGGACAGAGGAGTCTGGCGGACTACAGTCCATGGGGTCGCAAAGGGACACAGCTGAGCTACTGAGCATGCATGGGTTCCATGTTGTGGGATAAGAAAGGAGGAAAGGATGACTCTGATATTTTGGCCTGTGTGAAAAGAGGACACCATTGACTGAGATATAGAAGCCTGGAGAAGTTTGCGGGGGTGGGGGGGACACTCCAAGGATTTGTTGGGGATGTGTGAAGTTGGAGTGGTCTATCAACTAGCCAAGGGGCAGGTCGAGCAGGCAGTTGCATACACAGGACTGAACAACAGGGGGCCAGTCTGGAGACTTCCTTATGGAGCCATCAGTGCCCGCATGGTGAGGAGATTTAGGGCACTGGCTGAGGGCACCCAGGTGGTGACTATCACTGGAAACAAAAGAGTCCCCACAAGAAGAGGAGAATCCCAGAAAGAGGGAAATGGGGCAGCCAGTGGGGTCAAGGAAAACCCTGGAGAGCACATGAACGCGAAAGCCAGATTTTAAGATTTTTAAGGAGAGAGTGAGCAAATGCTGCTTCGAGGCTTAGCATGACATTTTTAATCCCTGCAGTTCATTACCAGATTAAATGAGGTGCATACCAGACAGCAGCATATGAGGGTACTTTGGCTCCTGGCCAAGTACCAGAAATGACAGGTAGAAGTAGCTTAAACAATAAGAACATCTGCTGTGTCACATGGTATAACTCTGGAAGAAGAGTAGCTCTAAGTTTGGTCAATTCATTGACTCAAAAATGGCATCAAGGACCAAGATCCCTTCATCTTTGAGCTCCACTTTCCTCCTGGTGGCAATAAGGCTGCTGCAGCTCCAGATATCACAGCCCTCACAGTGTCCAGAGGCGGGATAAAGGGAAGAGCCTTTACTTGTGTGTCTTTCTATGAGTGAGGAAACTTTACTAGTAGCCGCTCTGAAGAACTCCCTTTCCGACTTAATTCCAAATGCATCACACACCCGTGCCAAAGCTCATCGTAGCAGGAAGAGTGAAGTAAATCAGTACTCACAACCCAGGGCTGAGAAACAGCCCAGGGTTTCTTGAAGGACATGGCCACTCCAAGGAGAGTGATAACAGCCAGGATTCTGAGAGAGAAAGAAGGGTTTGTTGGAGTGGTTCTTGATCCAATGACTGATACTGTCTGCAACACTAGTGCTTGGCATTCTGAATATGCCTGTCTCTCCTCCATGGCAATGACACAAATATAGACAGTTATGAATAAATATGCATTATCTCCCAGCCAAGATAAAAGAGTTTTTCTCCTTAAAGTAGTGTTCAAGTGACTACTGAAACACTCACCTGTGCCGACCATAGCCTCTTAGATCTGGGGCTCAGAAGAGGCCTTGAAGACCCATAGACCCTCAATATAAAGTCCCTGTTGGTGTATGGCAGAAGCCATCACAATATTATAAAGTAATTATCTTCCAATTAAAAATAAAATTTTAAATATATACATATATAAAGCCCCCACAACTTTGTGTACTACACAAGGTCCCAGCAAGAAATATATGATATACCTAGATTGTCCTACTTTAACAGGAACTCAGAGGATTTGATGCTCTGATCGGGGGCTGGGCAGAGCAAAACCACAGGTTGGTGCAGCCGCCGGGGCTGGTGCAGAGAGGCCCGCCCACCATCCTGGGCCCGAGGAGGCCGAGCATGCAGAAGGGGGCACAGCCAGCCCTCAGCGACCCTGCAGGACAAGGGAACACGAGGAATCAACAGCCTGACCTCACCTGCTCCTTCCCTCCAACTAAAAGCCAGAGGGCGAAGAAGCCCATCCCTGGAGTCCCTGCAGATGAGAGTCTGGGCCACAGAGAAAGGAGGGAGAAGAGTGGAGATGCTTCTGGAAGAGCAAAGAGAAGATACCAGCCTACTCTGGAAGGGAAGACCAGGGTCTTCCTGGAAACCAGCCGGAAGCCACTCATTTCACGTTGGGACACCTCTGACTGCTGGAAAGTTCCCCATCAGCCTGGGGCTCCATAGCAGCAGGAGTCACTGCTCATCCCCATGACGAGGCTTTTGATAGAGGACAGCAGCCTGCACATCTCACAGCCAACTTCTGGTGCAAAACTTGTCCAGACTACAGTCCTTGACCCCAGAATCCAGTGGAAGTCGACATTTGGGGTCTACATATGTGGTTCTCAACCAGGGATGTTAGTCCCCCACCCCTACTCCAGTCAATGTCTGGAGACATTTTTCACTGTAATAGCCTGGAGGAAGAGATACCACTGGTACCTGGTGGGTAGAGGCCAGGGATGTTGGGAAACATCCTATAATGCACAGGACCACCCCCCAGGACCATGTGGCCCCAAATGTCACCAGCGCCCAGGGAGAGATCTTCAGCAGGGCCTGTCTGTGCAAGGCTCTCCCTGTAAGACAGTCCCCAGGACCACACCCCAAAGTTGCTAGTGAACTGGGCTGGATCTGTATTTTCATAGTGAGCTAATAAAGAAAAGAGCACCAGGGCCCTTTGAGAGCAAGGGGGTGCCAGGGAGGCATTAGTGGGAGCAGAGATACAGGGATGAGGCAGGTGAAAGGAGAAGAGGGTCCTCTCTGGGTGTGGAATGGCCACTGTCGAATCTCCCCTTGGTCAGTGGCCCTGCTTCTGAGCTCGGGGTGGGCAGCATGGGCAGGAGGGGAGAAGCGAGCCATCGGGGCCAGCAAGGGGACCAGAGCCAGCTCTCAGCAGCGTGCAAACCATCACCACATCCCACATCAGCTTTGTGCAGCCAAGCATGTAAACAAGAAGACCAGCCACGAGAAACATAAGAAAGGAATAAACGTTGTTTGGTCTGCCATCAGGAACAGACTGGTGGAATATTCCAACCCCAGTCCAAAAGGAACAACCAACAATAACAACTAGGAGACCGCATCCGACATTTAGACACACGAAGCCTGCATTTTCCCTGTACCGACCATCGCCAGGAGGACTGGCCGCTGGCAGCAGCCTCTGTTTCCATCAAGGCCAAACACCATGTTAGGACCAAAAAATGTAAAACTGTCAACCGTGACCACGAATCAAGAGCAGGTGAGCTAAGCTTCTGCTGACGGTCAGCAAGTGTATTTTGATAAACATTTGTTGTCAAATAGCAATTCCTTCTTTATTTGCCATCTACAGATCAATCCAAAATATTCTATTTTAAGCATATCTTCCAGATACTTTAAGAATAACTTCACTGATGTAATCTTTAGGGTTAAAAGTTTTCTGAAAGGTACTACACCTGTCCCTTTGCTTCATTAAACAAAGTATATGGATGATAACTCTACCTTTTAAAGTGACTCCAGACCATTACTAGAATGTAATAGCAAGAAAACAATGTCTTCAGACCTAGGAGCAGTTTGCACTAAATGAACCCAGGTCTTGCTTTATTTTTTATTTGTCGTTGGATCTTGTGCAAACTCTCCGTGGCTCCTCTCCTTTCTCCACTTGGACCGCTGCCAGCTGCTACCCCTTGTTTGTATCACCAGGCCTGCCCACTCATAACCCTGCCTTCCAGTAACTGCCGCTGTGGGTCAGGACGGTGGTTCTCAGATTTTGGCGGCATGCTGAAATCTCCTGGGAGCTTAATAAATTATCCATGCCTGGGCTCCATCTGCAGCGTTGTGGAAGCATTCAGTCTAGGGCATGGCCTGGGCATAGGGACGGATTAAAACTCCCCAGATGATTCTCTTGTACAACCAGGCTGAGAACCACTGTGATGGGAAATTTGATAGCCTGTCATAATTAGGCATAAAACAAGAGTGAATTGTGATCTGAGAGATTTTCCTATGAGTAAGCTTTAGTATGTGAATCTCTGGGGCATGTATTTTCAGAGGTCTTTGAGCTCATGCTCTCATTTTTTTAGCTGTGCTCCAAGGAAGTGACTCAAGCTAGGGAAAGAGCTGAATGAATCAGTGGTTAAGTACTCGGGAGCCTAGAGTTCAGATACCTGGGTCCGAACTTGACTCTGCCACTTACTGGGCGGCCTTGGGCAAACATCTTAGCCTTTCTGTGCCTTGGCCTCGTGAATAAAGTTTGGAAGGCTGAAGTGGGTCACTGCACACAGAGGACTGAGAATAGAGCCTGGCTCATAGCAACACTCAGCAGAGTTAGTGTTCGCAGTTTGGGGTTTGGTCAAGGTGTTGAGCCAGAGGTGTAGGCAGGGCTAAGCGAGCAAACCTGGGGTGTCGTGGCTCCCAGAGACTGGCAACGGTGGGAAGGTGTTCCCAATCTAGTCTGGAAGGGCAAGGGCAGCAGAGGTGATACCAGGATCCAGTGAAAGCTCAGGCTGGAGAGAGACATGGGGCGGCTGCCGAAGATACAGAGCGAGGAGGGGACAGGGCAGAAACACTGGGGTCTCTCTCTCTCCTTCCAACCTCTGAACCCGCTGAGAAGCCAGCCAGCGAAGGGGAGGCAGCCCTCATGGTCAGCCTCCCAGGGCGCAAAGCTGGGCCGAAAGCGGAAGAGAGGGAACCTGAGTGGGTGGGGAGGCCAACAGAGGAGAACCAGCACACGTAGCTGTTATTCATGATTAGACAAACTGCAGGTTGCTGGAGAAAGTCCCTGTTGCCCTGGTGTGGATTTAGCATCAGCTGTAGAATCAGAATTGCCCCTCAAACCACTCTCATTCTGGGAGAAAGGTGCCCATCCCCACAGACCTTTGGCAGTGAACTAAGATGATTATGAATGGCTGTGAGCAAAAGAGAGAAAGAAAGTGAAGTCCTCAGTTGTGTTCGACTCTTTGCGGCCCCATGGACTGTAGCCCACCACACTCCTCCATCCATGAAATTTTTCAGGCAAGAGTACTGGAGTGGGGTGCCATTTCCTTCTCCAGAGCATCTTCCTAACCCAGGGATCGAACCCAGGTCTCCCACCTTGCAGGCAGACGCTTTACCGTCTGAGCCACCAGGGAAGCTTTGAGCAAAAGTAAGCAAAAGTCCAGTTGGATTTATTATTTTGTTTTGAATGTCCTAAGCTCTTTGGGTCTTTCAGGGCTCAGCCAAGAGCCCTCGCCCCCGCGGACGAGTCCACGCTCCTGGCCGAGCCCGTCTCTCACGCGCTCACCTGGGCCTCTTTCCCAGCCCCTGACCCTGGGCTTCAGAAAGCAAGAGTCCCTGGCTTCCTTCCTTTCTAACTGAAACCCGTTCCGGAGCCTGGCCAGGCAGCATACTTTGGAATGTCTTCTTCCACCACTTCCCCACCCCCAGACACCACCTCTTTCTTCTTACCCGTGAATGCTGACCTTTCATCCAATAAAGACTGTAGTCTTTCCCCATCGCCCACTTTCTACTTAAGCTGCCGTTCTGGGATGTGTTTGCATTTGACCTACGAGACCGCCCTTGGAGTCTCACTCCCTGTGAGTTCCAAGCTGCTTAAGCAGAAGCCCTGGTGTGTAAGGGGTGAGAGCGGGTGCTCAGGGCGACAGTGGCTTTCCCCGTAGACATCCACATGGCGTGACATTTCCTCCCTGCATTTTGCCACCGCCCCACATTGCAAATGAAAATGATTAACTTGTAGCTTCATGCCCGGGCGCATCTGGCCGTTCTCGTAGGACGCTGTTACACAGACTTGGCTGCGCTGGAGACCCTGCCATGACCCTGGCCTCATTTCCCATCATCATCGGGGTTGTTTTTGTTTTTTTTTTCCAGATCCTATAACTAGATATTCCTCGACTAGACTTAATGGAACTGTTCATCCTCATTACGCCATTATGTTCATTTCAAATTCCTTTGGATTCATGCTTCCCTCACATACACACTGCATGCGCACACTGTTGTTCTGCATATACCTCTGTTTGGCTCCACTCCCCCTCGGGAGCTTGTCACATGCACACTGAGCATACACCCTGTGTTATTATACGGCATATACCACTGTTTGGCTCCGCTCCCCCTCAGGAGCCTGGCAGATGTTACTACTCAGTTCTTCTGAGTAAAGAGAGAGAGAAGACAAAACCCTTCCTGTTCCTTTCTCAGAATGTAAGTGCCCTAAAGCAGAAGTATCACAGCAGTGGTGCCAATGCCTCTAAAAGGAGCTTGAAGTTAAAAGATGCCTGGTGAGGTGTGAGTTGGCAAGATTTTGATCACTGATTTGGGTTAAGTGGGTCAGAAGCATTAGTAGCAGAAATAGGGCTTCCCTGGTGGCTCAGCTGTAAAGAACCTGCCTGCAATGGAGGAGACATGGGTTTGATCCCTGAGTCAGGAAGATCCCCTGGGGAAAGCAATGGCAAACCTACTCCAGTGGTTTTCTTGCCTGAAAAATCCATGGACAGAGAAGCCTGGCAGGCCACAGTCCAAGGGGTTGCAAAGACTAAACAACAAGGAGCTTACATTTTAGAGAAGGAGGGAGGACCCAGCACACACACACACACACACACGCACGCACGCACACTCCTAATAACACAGGCCAGAATAGAAGGAATGTCAATTAGCATATAAATAATAATAACTGAATTGCATTTTAAAACTCTATAATGTAGACATTTCCCTTAGTCAAGGCTGGTTTTCTCTCCAGGTAATTTCCATTTCATTGATATTGGTAGGTTTTTTTTATTATACTTATTAATTCATTTCTGTGTTTATACACATAACTGATGGCCAAAAGATGTCTCCCATTTCCAAATCTAGTTCATTGATTAAAATTTTGAATTCATGTCACATCTGCAAATATATTCAAGATGTATCCACCAGTATCTGAAGACTTGTCTTGAGGTGATGTCAAGATAAGAATGTGCTGTGCTAAGTTGCTTCAGTTGTGTCCGACTTTTGTGCCCCATGGACTGTAGCCCACAAGGCTCCTCTGTTCATGGATTCTCCAGGCAGGAATACTGGAGTGGGTTGCCATTTCCTTCTCTAGGGGATCTTCCCGAGATGATGTCAAGATAAGGACACTTTAAAGTGAAAGTGATTATTACGCAGGGAGGAAGCACATTTGGATATGGAAGTGTCATTGGCCATTAGTGCAGGCAAGTCCTCTCTGGGCCTCACTTGAGAAAATGCTGCTAAAGAAGGAACAGACCCAGCACAAGGGGTCAGAGCCATTGGACACAGATTTCTAATCAGACTCGGGAGTCACATCCGTGGAGGGGTCAGTTTGTCCAAGAGGGACAGTCGTTTTCCAGGGAACAGCTCCATAATTGAACTACGTGCTGAGAACTGCTGACAGGTACTCTGCCAGTCACGGGGTGTTGATCCTGCCCTAAAACCCTTCCCTCCTTGATAACATTGATGCAAATGACGTCACACTGAGTCACTGGCAGAATGGAATTTGCCAGCAGGAAAAGGAGCCTCGGGTTGGCACCCAGCGGGGACCACATCAAGGGCAGTCCAAGTGAGCAGACAGAGATGAGTAGGCACGCCTCAGCCTCAGGGGCTCTGTATGACACGTGGCACAGTGCAGCCTGCCCTTGCTTTAATTCAACCTTTGGTGTACTGGGCTTCCCAGGTTGCTCAGTTGGTAAAGAATCTGCCTGCAATGCAGGAGACCCAGCTTAGATCCCTGGGTCGGGACGATCCCCTGGAGATGGAAATGGCAACCTACGCCACTCTCGCCTGGAGAATCCCATGGACAGAGGAGCCTGGCAGGCTGCAGTTCATGGGGTCACAAAGAGTCTGATACGACTGTGTGGCTAACTTTCACTTTTGGTGTACTTATTTTTATAGAAACTAAAGGAAAGGAGAATTATTCACTTACTAACAACTTTTTCATTTCACCAGAGTCTTAAATAACACTTCTGCACTAGTAATTACCATAATTTTTTTTTAATTTCAACTTCATATATACACTTTTGACCTGTATACACCACTGACATATGTACACTATTGATAGTACGGATAAAATAGATAACTAATGAGAATCTACTGTATAGCTCAGGGAACTCTACTCAGTCATTTGTGGTGACCTAAATGGGAAGGAAATCCAAAAAAGGGGGGATATGTGTAAACAGAGAGCTGATGCACTTTGCTATATAATACATAGAAATTAACACATATACCATAGAAACTAACACAACTTTACAAAGCAACTAAACTCCGATTAAAAAATTAATAAATAAAAATAAAATAAAATTTTAACATCAATACCTATTTTCAAGAGTATGCTGCTGCTGCTACTGCTAAGTCACTTCAGTCGTGTCCGACTCTGTGTGACCCCATAGACGGCAGCCCACCAGGCTCCTCCGTCCCTGGGATTCTCCAGGCAAGAACACTGGAGTGGGTTGCCATTTCCTTCTCCAATGCATGAAAGTGAAAAGTGAAAGGGAAGTCACTCAGTCGTGTCTGACCCTCAGCGACCCCATGGACTGCAGCCTTCCAGGCTCCTCCGTCCATGGGATTTTCCAGGCAAGAGTACTGGAGTGGGGTGCCATTTCCCTTTCAAGAGTATAGCTACTATAAAATATACTCGTAAGGAAAGGTAAATAGGTAATTATATGGCTGTTTGATGTACAATGTCACCATCTCAGACACCCCTTTCAACAAAACTTCACCTTGTCAAGAAACCACATCCTTGGCTGAGTTAAATTAGGCAACAGTTAAGCAACAGGGCTATCTTTCCATACTCCAGCACAAGGCCAATCGTCCTTTTGATGATCTGTTAATAACGAAGACAGGAAAACAAAGAGCCCTGTGTAACTGATCCATTCATTCCCCAGGCCCCACGGCTGTGGGAGTCAGCCTGCTGGCTTGGACAGACCAACAACTTCAGGGTCAAGAGAGAAGCGATTAAGCAAACCGGGAGGGAAGAGAAATGAGAATCAAGCAGACAGTTATGAGGACCAGATAAGCAGCATAGCAATCCAGGATCCACTGTGTGGACAACAGTGCTCTCCTTTGTATGCTGCACATGTGAAATGAAGCGCGAACACGGTGAGGCTAGAAAGAAAGAAACAGCGCTTCCAACTGCACCTCCCAGGCATAGCTTTTCTCTCCTTCACTTGGAGAACCCTCCCCAAGCCTCTTTCCTGGGGCTCTTACACCTTGATCACGTGTCTCGAGAGTCTGTGGGAGCCAAGGTCAGTGCAAAGAGGAGACAAAGATCCAGCCCGGGGTTGGGAGGGAGGAAGAAAACATACCTTCTGCCATTGGTGAAAAAACAGAATTTCCCCAGTTCATGACCTTGAGGTAAACACCACCTCATCAGACAGTGGGGTTCTCGTTTTCACCTGGTGCTCTCACATCCTTGTTGATGTTCGGTCTTCTAGTCTTATCCGACTCTTTGCGACCCCATGGACTGCAGCACGCCAGGCCTCCCTGTGCCGCACCATCTCCCGGAGTGTGCCCAAGTTCACGTCCGTTGCATCAGTGATGCCATCCAGCCATCTCATCCTCCAACGCCCTCTTTTCCTTCTGCTCTCAATCTTTCCCAGCATCAGGGACTTTTCCAGGGAGTCAGCCGTTCACATCAGGTGGCCAAAATACTGGAGCCTTAGCTCCATCACACATCCTACCTTAATTTAAAACGTTGCAGGGATTTCCCTGGTGATCCCTTGGTTAAGACTTCATGCTTCCAATGCAGGAGGCACGGGTTTGATTCCTGGTGGGGGAACTAAGATCCCACATGGTGTACAGTGCCTCCAATAAAAATCAACATAAAACATTACAAACTATGGAGACACATCTAGGTCAACCTGCACTCAACTGTAGCATGAAATCTGAAAAGCAGGAGGTGATCATTTTGTTTCATTTATTGAATAAGCAGTCACAGCTTTGGGAAGTGCTGAATGTTAAAAGGTCATGTCATATCATCACCCCTGCCCCCAGTTCTTTCCATGGGACTTCCCCCGTGGCTCAGGGGTAAAGAATCTGCCTGAGGTGTAGGAAATGTGGGTAGATATGTGTCGATCCCTGGGTCAGGAAGATTCCTTGGAGGAGGAAATGGCAAACCGCCCTAGTATTCTTGCCTGGAGAATCCCAGGGACAGAGGAGCCTGGATGGCCACAGTCCGTGGGGTCGCAGAGTCAGACACGACTGTGCGACTGAGCACGTGTTGAGGAAACAATCATAGTTTTGGGAAGTGCTGAGTGTTAAAAGATCGTGTCACATCAGCCACCCCCTGCGGTCCTTCCACCCCACTTCTCCCCCCTCTCCACCCACCACCCACCGTCCCCCCCCCCCCT
>SJXQ01010160.1:608408-644142 GCA_006408695.1 Aepyceros melampus | reverse complement strand
GCAGCTGGGAGGAGTCACAGGTTGTGACCAGTGTAGACAGAGGTGAGAATGGAGGGTGTGCCCAGATCTGGCTCGTTGCATTCGCAGAAGGGGGAACTGTGTGATGTGCGGAGGCTGTGTCTTCAGCTTGGAGAGAGGGAGGGGAGCTGAGCGCCCAGCTCAGGGCCCGTGGAGGAAGCAGGTGGGGAGCGGGTCCTGACCCGGCTCTCCAGGTCTTCCCGGGCCACCTGTGCTCGGACAGCTGCCTTCTGCAGTGAGGCCACCTAAGAGGAGAGTGGCAAAGCGCCTCAATACGAGAACCAGACGGAAACAGGCTCGAAGGGCCGGGGTGCTCGTTGCGGTTTTACGATACACGAGCCTGGTTTACACAGCAGCAGAGGCCCAGACGCAGCTCTGTATGGTATTGTCATACTTGAACTATACGCGTGTTTATTATTTCCTTCCAAGGACAGCTGGAAAGACTGGTTCAGTGAGGTTGGGGAGGAGGGAAGGAAGATGGAGGGAGAATGAAAGCGTTGGAACAGATGACCTACAACTTCCCTGATGAATGAAGCTCCAGATCCAGTCGTAACGTGACCGGTGTCAAAGTGTCCTGACTCTGCCTTTTTCCTTCCAAACACAGAAGTACAGGTGGACATAAAACAGGACCGGAAATAAATCAGATGACTTTCTACCAGGACTTCTTACCGTTCTAGGGTGTGTTGACCCTCTCTCCGCACTGGGCCCCTTTTTCTGCAGGCGCCTATGGGCCCTTCTCTTGGGGGACTAGTTTTCCCCCCAGAAGCCCAAGAGCTTGGATTTCATCTGCTAATTGTTAAGATTCAGATCCAGCTCTGCCACCAGATCACACCGAAACCCCAGACGGGCCCGCATGGCCCACGTAGTCCTTCCTGCCCTGCCAGTGACTCCACAGTGCGGAAAAGGCACCAGTCACAGATTCTGTTTTAGGAATATGTCAACCACGAGCACTGCTCAGTTGCTGTTTGCTCAACAGCTTGTCTTGGCTTCTGCCATCACCTGGTCCTGAAGGCTCTCTCCCACCCCACCCCTCAACTCCAATTCCCTTCTGTCATCTAACTCACATTTTCTCTTTTCACCAATATTCAGCTAAGGTATTACCTCCTAGTAGAAGCCTTCCCTGAAATCCTCAAATGATTCTCTTAAATCGACTGCCTTTTTTGGATTCCTAAGTATCTCTTTGGGTTTGTCTATCCAACCAGATGGAAAACCTTTCGGAGGCAAGAGCAATGTTCTTTCCATCTTCATGTTTCCAAAACCAATCACCATGTATGTGTGTGTTAGTCGCTCAATCGTGTCTGACTCTTTGCAACCCCATGGATGGTAGCCTGCCAGGCTCCTCTGTCCATGGAATTCTCCAGGCAAGAATACTGGACTGGGTTGCCATTCCCTTCCCCAAGGGATCTTCCCCACCCAGGGATTGAACCTAGGTCTCCCACATTGCAGGTGGATTCTTTACTGTCTTAGCCACCAGGAAAGCCCAGTCACCATGGTAGGCACTCAGCTTATGAGTAAATGAGCAGCACTAATACATGTCTGTAGCCACTTAACCTCCAGGAGTTTCCGCTTGTGAATCAGGCTCGACACTGCATGGGCTGCTGCAGCTCAGGATGAAGTGAAGTGCTCAAGACTTTCCTGGAGGCTGAAAAACTGGCCAAGACAGTTCAAGGTCTCCAACTGTCCTGAAAGTGTCTGCTTGCTTATTTTAGGGAGAAAACTTGTTGCTATTATTCCTGGGAGGGTAGGAAATGCCAGGGGATGGAGAGATCACTGGAGACTTTTTAAATTAGAACAGCGTGAAGACATGTTAGCCTCCCTGGCACTTTTGAAGGGAGAGGGAGAGAAAGCCTGTACTCTGCATTTGGTGATGCTGTAATGATGGCTTCCCCTTAAGAGCAGCTAAATAACTATCTACTCGGTTGTAACCTCAGGGTAATGAGCACTGGAGCTTTGCTTGTTAATTGAGGTTGACAGAAGGCTAGAAGGAGCCCCACGGCACACCTCTTACCTCTTACCTCATTTTCTCCTGTTTATCCATAGGGTGTGTTTGTTTATTTTTTACAGCTTACTCCAGGCTTGCAGCTGAGGAAGTAAAGAGATTATTCTCAGGAACATCCTTAGAGGGGAAAGTCTAGTTATTTGTCCTGAGTATCACCTCCATATTTGGCCTGGCACACACCAGTAATAAGTGATCCATTTTGTCATCGTAATATGAATGTATCCCTGGGAATAAAAACAAACCAAAACAAGCAAGATAGTCTCTCAGTCGTCTTCCCAAAGCTCTCACCAGCTCTCTAAATAGCCTAAGGCTTCAGAGAAGGTCAGAAATCAGTTGTTCAAGCTGTTCCCAGCAACGAGAATGCCCCATGGCCTAACCAAATGGAGCTCAGAGCAGAACTCTGGGGGCAGGGCTTCTGGAAAGCATATCCTGCAATGCTATCACCAAACTTCTCCCCCAGCCCCAAAGCCTCATCAGATACCAGTTTGTGAATCTGCCCAGCATGGGTTAGAGTCACTGAATACAGTTAAATTCAGACTCCTGGGCTTGCATTAAATTGTTTAAAACTAAAAGAGAACAGCACTTTTGCAAGATAAGGAATCTTAAGAATTTGGGCCCTTTCTTTAAGTTCAGTTCAGTTTAGTTCAGTTCAGTCCAGTCGCTCAATCATGTCTGACTCTTTAAGACTCCATGAATCACAGCACGCCAGGCCTCCCTGTCCATCACCAACTCCTGGAGTTCACTCAGATTCATGTCCATCGAGTCAGTGATGCCATCCAGCCATCTCATCCTCTGTTGTCCCCTTCTCCTCCTGCCCCCAATCCCTCCCAGCATCAGAGTCTTTTCCAATGAGTCAACTCTTCACATCAAGTGGCCAAAGTACTGGAGCTTCAGCTTTAGCATCAGTCCTTCCAAAGAAATCCCAGGGCTGATCTCCTTCAGAATGGACTGGTTGGATCTCCTTGCAGTCCAAGGGACTCTCAAGAGTCTTCTCCACCACCACAGTTCAAAAGCATCAATTCTTTGGCGCTCAGCCTTCTTCACAGTCCACTCTCACATCCATACATGACCACTGGAAAAACCATAGCCTTGACTAGATGGACTTTAGTCGGCAAAGTAATGTCTCTGCTTTTGAATATGCTATCTAAGTTGGTCATAACTTTTCTTCCAAGGAGTAAGGGTCTTTTAATTTCATGGCTGCAGTCACCATCTGCAGTGATTTTGGAGCCCTCAAAAATAAAGTCTGACACTGTTTCCACTGTTTCCCCATCTATTTCCCATGAAGTAATGGGACCAGATGCCATGATCTTTGTTTTCTGAATGTTGAGCTTTAAGCCAACTTTTTCACTCTCCTCTTTCACTTTCATCAAGAGGCTTTTGAGTTCCTCTTCACTTTCTGCCATAAGGGTGGTGTCATCTGCATATCTGAGATTATTGATATTTCTCCCAGCAGTCCTGATTCCACCTTGTGCTTCTTCCAGTTTTCACAAACTCTAGTTTCAATGTTCAACCTTATTGAGCTTTCTTATAAATAAGTAAAATTCTTCCTCCTAATTTCAGTCAGATTTAAATATCTCTGAAACTAGGTAAGGAACTAAGATGAAATAAAAATAAATGTAATCCTTTTTTGCCAAACACTGGAAAATTCTTTATTGCCATTAAAAGTCAATAACTCTAACTCAGTCTTATTTTATATAGCTGCTCTATTATTCCTCTTGTGTTAACAAATGAATGCCTTTTATAAGTATACTGGCTTTATTGTTTACCTTGATTGATAGACATCCAATATTAAAATCACTACTTATAGTTTTCAAATCAGAAATTAATTTGATGTAAATTAATTGAAGATCAGTTTTCATTTTCTACCTTGTTACAGCAAACAGAATAGCAACTAATTCCACTGTTATGAATTTTCCAGAAAATATTAATACCTTCTTTTGTATTTTTTCATTAGAAGTCTGTTTCAACTAAAGGTCAAGGAAACAGAGCTGCGAATAAGGGGAAACCAGCCAGGCAGTTAAACCACTTGCCTTGTATCACCACATTCCAAGATTTGCTCTTAGAAGTCAAAGAAATAAATAAAATTTCTCTTTGTGCCAGAACTAGTCAGGAGCTGATTCAGCTCGATCACACAGAAGAGACTGATGTACCACCTGTAAAGATCAGATGAAGACGAGGCGGGAAAGGCAATGGAGCCAGGGCTAGGCAGCGTCCCACAGGTTGGTCCTTCCAGGAGCTTCATGCTCTGCTTTGGGATCCCAGAAACTCACTCTTATCTGTGTCCAGGGGTGTCCAGGGTCGATCTGTGTCCATCAACCAAAATGCTGATGTGCTTAGGGTATCCCCTGGAATACCTAATCTATTCAAAATGCAATGGGCCAGATTAAGCAATTGTGCGGGTATGATACCCACCTAGTTCTCAGGCCTTGTGGGAAACTCTGTCCTAGTCTGGAGCCACTCGGTTGGTCATCTTGAGGAACTATTCTCATAAGAAGCAGAATGCTGGCATTTCATGCCATCCCTACCAGAAAACTTGTGGAGAAAGCCAAATAATAACCAGAAGAGGACACTGGAAGGGTGTATTGTCAACTCAGGAGTTTTGCATCAAATTTTTCAAAGCCTAAGGCCAAATATCTCTCCAAACATGAATTCAAGTTCATATTCTCTAATACTGCACTTATTCCTGATACACAAGTGTCTTGCTCTGAAAAAAGGGTGTCCCAGACAGCAGACAAGTCACAGAGAAAGAATAAATGCGCCGCAATTGGCATTAGGGAATTGACGTATCTGCTTATGTCTTGAGTGTGCGGGAGCTCCTGAAAGCTGCCGTAGAATAACTGAGAAATTGGAAAAATAAGCTTTTCAGTTGAGAGTTAAATTGTAAGATCAATATATAGAATACTTCAAACTATGCTTACTTCTGTGTCCTCCAGAGACTCACAAGAATGGTTCAAACATGTTGTGTAAGACTGCCTTTCTCCCCAGCAGCCAGGAAAAGAGACTAGAATAGAGGGGAGGCTGTGACTGCCTGATCCCAGGGCAGGTGTGTGAGCTGGGTACACGCACCAGGGCTGATGGAGACAATGAGTATTGTCCACCTCCTCCCCTGATTCCTTGTACCCAATAGAAAATCAAATGGTGAAATAGCCTGCCTGTGAAAATGATTCATGCACAGTGAGGTGCTATTCAAATGTTTTAGGTTGGCCAAACATTTCATTCGGGTTTTTCCATAATGAGTATTTATAGCCAACCCAATAATATGATAACTGAAATCTCTATTATTGGTAATATAAAATACCTAAGGTTCCAGACGTTACAAATGATTGGACCTTCAGCTTCAACATCAGCCCTTCTAATGATTATTCGGGACTGATTTCCTTTAAGATAGACTGGTTTGACCTTTAGTGTTAAATTAACACTTCTTAGAGAGTCAGCCCATAGATGATGATGCTGCTGCTGCTGCTAAGTCACTTCAGTCATGTCCAACTCTGTGCGACCCCATAGACGGCAGCCCACCGGGCTCCCCTGTCCCTGGGATTCTCCAGGCAAGAACACTGGAGTGGGTTGCCATTTCCTTCTCCAATGCATGAAAGTGAAAAGTGAAAGGGAAGTCGCTCAGTCGTGTCCAACTCTTAGCGACCGCATGGACTGCAGCCCACCAAGCTCCTCCGTCCATGGGATTTTCTAGGCAAGAGTACTGGAGTGGGGTGCCATTGCTTTCTCCAGAAGATGATGATAAATGAATCCAAATTAAGGATAAAACCAGGAACATTGATCCCTTAGAAAATCTACTGAGAAGCAACACAAAATGCACAGATTTATCCACAGCCAGGAATACCAGTCTTTGAAGTGCTTTTGAAATGTGTGCTGAGAGACATAGGCAATACATAAGTCCCTGTCAAGGAAATATCATTTTGCAATAATTTGTAATTACACTGCAGCTTGCATGGGGAAAGTCTGGTCTGCAAAAGACTGGTAGACCACGTGGGGTCTGTCTAGATAAAGGTGCTAAAGAATGTGTCCATGCGTGGACAAGGGACAGACACTGAGCCCTGGGATTCTTCCTGAGCTGCTTCTCTGAAATATGACTAGAGAACACTATCCTAGTGGTTTTCAACTTTCTAAGTATGGGAGGAACTATCACAGGAGGAAGGGCTTTATCTTGGAACTAAGTAAGCTCTAAGATTCTCCCATATGTAATGTCACTTCTTCCTAAAAACTGTATGCAAAATTTCCAACCTCAGACCTGCTGAGACCTGCCTGTTGTGGTCAAAGGCATTGTTGGCAGAAGGCTCAGGGGTCAAACGTTTCCCTTTTCACACCTCTCTACTTAAATCCAATCTATTGTTATGGCATTTGCTTAGAAATAAACCTTATTATAAGCCTTAGATATAATATTCAAATACAATTAGTTTATGGAATATAGAAGAAAGGCGATTCTTCTCCCCCAGATAAGATCCATATCTCAATAGACACTGTAATAGTTTTATTTTTTCACACTAGCTCATTAGTCTTACATCTACACACCCCCATACTTTCCCCCACCCCAAGATCTCTGTTGTAAATTAACAATATATGCAGCAATCAGCATACTTCACTGAAAGCGAGTACCTCTAACAGCCCTCGATGCCCAACTTGCTCTCCAGTACCAAAAGATTCTCTGCCACCATAAAGCCACAAAGGGTTTTCCCTGGTGGCTCAGATGGTAAAGAATCTGCCCGCAATGCAGGAGAACCGGCTTAGATCCCTGAGTTGGGAAGATCTGCTGGAGAAGGGAATGGCTACCCACTCCAGTATTCTTGCCTGGAGAATTCCGTTGGACAGAGGATCCTGGCAGGCTACAATGCATAGGGTCGCAAAGAGAGCACGACTGAAGTGACTGAGCACACAGGCATATAAAGCCAGTTCTGCATTTTTAAAATATATACATTAGAGTCAAGTCAAAGGACAAGTATCAAGGCATTATTATTAATAAAAGGTTTTGGAAAACTACCCCTGCCACCAAGGAAGTGGTAGCTTCTTATTTTTGCAGAGGTGTCAGACCTCATCAAAGCTTCGGCCCAAGAATTCAGCTCATCAGCTCATCTGGCATCTAATAAACTCGAGTCATTTGTTCTTGGCCTGATAAAGTCAGATGGATGTCACAAGCCATTTCCAGCTTTAGTTTTTTGAAAAGACACATTTTCAGGAAGCACTGCCAGAGAAACAACTGTGCCTGAAATAAAATAATTGACATCAAGGGATACTGACTTCAGAAAGAGCCGCTGCAGGCAGCAGCTACAGATGCTGAGATTTTCATAGGAGGGCTGTTTATAATTATAGGACAGACAGGTAATGCCAGCAAGTCCAGATTTTCTTTGGTGTGAATGCTGTAGACACTGCTGGGCTGAAAGCAAAATTGCTCCTCCATGGAAGCTATCTCCACTCCCATCTCTTGATGCTCTTGATCAACAGTGATGGACGGTCCTTACAGTGAGTGAGGAGAAGGTGGTTCATTCCATACCAAGATGGCCCAATCTTCCTGCACTAACTTCCTGCTTAATGCAATTGATCTGGGCCATCACCTGGCTTCTCAGAGACTTCAGATGTTCTGATTGGGCTTGTAGGAATGAGCTCAGAGGCCAGCTCAGGCAAGGCTGTTCACTCACTAAGTTGTGTTCAGCTCTTTGTGACCCTATGGACTGCAACACGCCAGGCTCCTCTGTCCCCCATTATCTCCTGGAGTTTGTTTATATTCATGTCCATTAAGTCAGTGATGTTCTCTAACCATCTCATTCTCCATTGCCCCCTTATTTTTGCCTTCAGTCTTTCTCAGCATCAGGGTCTTTCCCAGCATCAGGGTCTTTTCCAATGAGTCAGTTCTTCGCGTCTGGTGGCCAAAATATTGAAGCTTCAGTTTCAGCATCAGCCCTTCCAATGAATATTCAAGGTTGGTTTCCTTTAGGATTGACTGGTTTGATCTCCCTGCAGTCCAAGGAGCTCTCAAGAGTTTTCTCCAGCACCACAGTTAGAAAGCATCAATTCTTCGGCGCTCAGCCTTCTCTATGGTCCAACTCTCACATCCATACGTGACTACTGGAAGAACCATAGCTTTGACTATATGGACCTTTGCTGGCAAAATGATGCCTCTCCTTTTAAATATGTTTGTCACAGCTTTCCTCCAAGGAGCAAGCATCTTTTAATTTCACGGCTGCAGTCACTGTCTGCAGTCATTTTGGAGCCCAAGACAATAAAATCTGTCACTGCTTTCACTTTTTTCCTTCTATTTACTGTGAATACTGAATGACATAATCTTGAGTTTTTAATGTTGAATTTCAAGCCAGTTTTTTCACTCTCCTGTTTCATCCTCATCAAGAGTACCACTGTACTCAGTCAAGGTACTGCTGGAAACTACATCTGCCCTTGGTTAGACCACTGATTTCACTGCCGGTTTTTCATTCCTCAGTGACAAATGAATCAATCCCACAGTTGAAGACTAATTAGAGACCAACAAAAAGCTGAAACTTTGTTTTTAAAGACGTATTTGGCTAAAAGCCCTAGTGGCCAGAGAGACTAAACTCAACTTCTGTTATCTCCGAAATAGAATCCTCTGCCTCCAGACTCCCTCTTGTGAGTGAATTAGTTGTCTCTATAGAGGCTACTTTTCTAAGACTTTCGGGCAGGGTTTCTCGACTCTGGCACTGTTGACATTTGGGGCCAGGTAGCTCTTTATTGTCGGTGCTGTCTGTGTGTTTAATATCTTAACGAACATCGTTGGACCCCACCCACTAGATGTCAGTAGCACTTTTCCCACCCTAGTTGCGACAAAAATGTCCCCGGAAGAAATAATCAAATTTCCCCAAGGCGGGGGTGGCGAGGGTGGGGGGGATGCACCATCACCAAAAACTGCTGGTTTACGTCATTCTTTAATAAACACATTTCATCTGTACCCATGACACCTCTCTCCCAACTCCTCACTCCCAAGCCCTACAAAAGAATTGCCTCTCGTTCTGTCAAACATGACCAACTTTTGTTTCTAGGACTTTCCCACCAGTGTTACTGGTGAAGAATCATACATGCGTCTATTCAGTTGTTATCCCAGGATGGAGTTCTTGGAGAAAAGTGCTTCCATTCACACATCCTGGAAAACTAAAACTGAAAACTCTAAATGTAGATTCACTGAAAGAGTAGGTTAAAGCCCAAGTGTACTCTCCAAAAATTCAAGGGACAGAGAAATTTTTTTTGGAAACAGTTTTTAAATGTCTTGTTGGCCGCGCTGGGTCTCGCCGCTGCCTGGGCTTTTCTCTCGGTGCGGCGAGCGGGGGCCACCCTCTAGCTGTGGTGTGCGAGCTTCTCATTGCAGAGGGCTTCTTTGCTGCGGAGCACAGGCCCCAGGGCACACGAGCGTCAGTAGCTGTGGCCTGGCACGCGGTGCGCAGGCTTAGCTGCTCCCTGGCACGTGGGGTCTTCCTCGACCCGGAAGCGAACCCGCGTCTCCTGCATCGGCAGGTGTAGTCTTTACCACGGAGCCACCAGGGAAGCCCTTAAACTAACATTTAAAAATCACCCCAAACCTCACCACGCAGAAATAACTACTCCTGATCTTTGGTGAGTCTTCTTCCAGGCAGTCTTCATGAACACAGACCAGATACAAAGCCTGACTCTGTAATGAGGTTCTTCTACAAAACAGCCCAAGATGAATGAATCCCATGATTCCCTGCTGAAATTTACAAAAGAAAAAAAGATTACGCCTGTACAGTTTTAAATGACAAGAATTATATTTAACTTTCTCATGAGAAAGACACTGAAAACTGAAGAAATCGATGCATTTCAAATAAATGTTTCTTCACCACTAGAGAGATTGGTTCCTAAAAGATCTCCCTAAATTAAGAAAATCTTTAGGCAAAATTTTAAGAGCTGGAATTATTCTTATTTTTAAACTGTCTCTTTCAACATTGAATGGCGTGCACTAACTCCCTAACAGGAAAGATGAGGAAGTTGTTTAACTTATAGTTTTCTCCTACCCCTGTTCTTACCATCCCCAATTTGATTAACTATAATATTTACATATGACCTTTAAGTTCTCTTCCTCAGCCATACTTCCTATAGTTATTTGCTCTCAGTTCCATTTTAAATGAATCCACAGCCTCTCGGTTCCTGAATTCTTTAACTCATTTTTAAAATTTTTGACTTTTTCAATCAAAGTGTAGTTGATTTACAGTGTTTGCTAATTTCTGCTGTACAGTTAAGTGCTTTAGCTATTCATGTATGTTATTTTTCATATCCTTTTCCGTTATAGTTTATCACAGAACGCTGAACATGGCTGCCTGCGCTGTGCGGTAGAGCCTCGTTGTTTATCCATCCTGTATATACTAGTTTGCACCTGCTAACTGCCCCAGCCACCATCAAGTCTGTTCTCTATGTCTGTGAGTCTGGTTTTGTTCGACAGATATGCTCATTTGTGTTATTTTAGACTCTGCATATAAGCGGCATCATATGGCATTTGTTTCCCTGATAGCTCAGTTGGTAAAGAATCCGCCTGCAGTGTAGGAGACCCTGGTTCAATTCCTGGGTTGGGGAGATCCCCTGGAGAAGGGATAGGCTACCCACTCCAGTATTCTTGGCTTCCCTTGTGGCTCAGCTGGTAAAGAATCTGCCTACGATGTGGGAGACCTGGGTTCCATCCCTGGGTGGGAAGAGCCCTTGGAGAAGGGAAAGGCTACCCACTCCAGTATTCTGGCCTAGAGAATTCCATGGACTAATGGTGTCACGAAGAGTCAGACACAGCTGAGCAACTTTCACTTTCGTATGGCATTTGTCTCTCTTTTTCTGACTGACTTCGCTTAGCATGATCTCTAGATCTATCCATGGAGCTGCAAAAGGCATTATTTCATTCTTTTTATGGCTGGGTAATGTTCCATTGTGTGTCTGTGTGTGTGCATACACACATGGGAGATGTATGTATCTCACTTATTTGTGGCTGGATTGTTTTTCAAGACAGTTTTTGCTTGCCAAAAGAACCCACTGAGACTGTATTTCTTGAGCTTCTGAAACCTTGACGATAGCTGTCTGCTGTTTCCATACTCTGAGGACAACTTGGCTGGAGATTCAGTTTGCAGTGACCGTTTCTTCCCTTGAGCTCATAGGCTCCGCTCCAGGCTTGTTGCTTGAGTGACAGCCGGCTCCCTCAGCAGAGACCTCTGAGCCCACTGGGTCCTGGGCACTGTGGCTGCGAGGAGCCTGCTGGTTCTCACCTCGGGGGCGTCCCTCAGGGAGGCCGCACCTTCCTGCTCCTATCACCTGAAGGCCTTTGCTGCCCATCAGAAGGTGGAGGTGGTGGACTACCAGCTCAAGCGAGTCTCTTCCCGCTTCTGTAGACTGTGCTGGGCTCAGAGTCCCTCCACCCCCCATCACAAGGCCTGGAGCAGACCCTCCTTCGTCTCCACCGTCCACCGTCCACCATCCACATGCAGGGATCTCTGCTGGCTTCTCTCTCGCTTCTTCCAGTTCTCTTCCCATTGGATCCAGATGTACAGCGCCATCACTCCCTGCCCTCTCCCCGAATAAACTACCATTACTCTCTCCTCCTCTCTTCTTCCTGCTCAATTTTCCCACTTAAGGTCTGCGATTGAGTTCCACCCTCTGGGCACACCTTGTTCTTCTAGTTCCTCTAGTACCTTATTGCTATTGCTCTTCAGTTGATAGGTCGTGTCAGACTCTTTCATCCCCATGGACTGCAGCACGCCAGGCTTCCCTGTCCTTTACTGTCTCCCAGAGTTTGCTCAGACTCATACCCATTGAGTCAGTGATGCCATCCAGCCATCTCCTCCTCTGTCGCCCCCTTCTCCTCCTGCTCTTAATCTTTCCCGGCATCAAGGTTTTTTCCAATGAGTCAGCTCTTCACATCAGGTGGCCAAAGTATTGGAGCTTCAGCTTCAAAATCAGTCTCTAGTGGGTACCAAAGAGGTCTTCTTATATACTCGTAATATCTCTACTCATTCCAAAATCATACATATGAAATAACCAAAGATTAATTATCCTTGATTCCATGATGACATTCTGGGGTTAAGTGGATCCCTATCTTTCAGCTTCTTCCAGTATCACTCAGTTCATTCTCACATCTCCCCGCTGAATTTTGACTGCATTTTTCATCTTAGCACATGAAAAGTCCAGACTGTATGAATAGTTATCTTTTTAGATTCTGTCAAAAAACCTCTCAAAGCAGTTACCCTACCCATAGAGGTATTCGATGAACAACTGTTGAGAAAGGGATGTCTTGAGAATTTTATTAGCGTGCTCGGGGCTCAGGGGAAAAAAGGATGCTTAAGGGAGTAGCAAAAACAGTGAAACATCAAGATATGGAATTTAATCATAATAATAATTAAAGGAGTGTTTCCCGTGTACTTGGCAGTGCTTTAAGTTCTAGTCTAGTCTAGTCTACTACTTTACAGAAGTAGTCTTGGTCCATCTTTATAGCAGCCCTAGGAGAAAGGTACTGTCAGAGTCCCTGCTTTTTCCCCCATTAATTGGTTTATTCATTGACTAGTTCATTCATACACTTATTCACTCGCTTCACAAATATTAACTGAGTCTTCTGTTGCTAAGCATAGGGTCGCAAAGAGTCCAGCGCGACTGAAGTGACTTAGCATGCATGCATTTCTAAGCAATGCATTAAATACTGTGACTACCAAAAAAGAAAAGAATAAAAAATTGAGGGGAAAAAAAGCCTCACAGTGTCCCAAACTGAGACCTAGAAGAGGTAAGGAATTTGCTCAAGTCGCACAGCTAGTAAGCGGGTAAGTCTGAACCTTTGCCCAGAAAGACTGGGAGATGCTCTACAGGAATTACTGTGAGGAAAACAAAACCGTCCACCATCTTGATTTAGGATTGCAAAGGTTTAGGCTTAATGAACCATGAATTAAAATTTTAGTTAGGACTCATGAACTTTCTGTATAAACGATGGGACTCCATCCCTCAGGAGGTTACACACTCCCTGGGTCGGTGTCCCAGACAAAAATGACACTTATCCACGTGTGACCTTAACACACACTCTTCCATTCCAACCACATGATGACCTCATGCCATCCAAGGCCAGGAATGTGAGCTGAGGAGGAGAAAATAACAACTTGCTTTCACTTTCCGAACGCAAGCGCTGCAGCCCAAGACGGCTCTCCTCGCCCCGCATTCCCTAGGACTTGAGAGGGCCCTCGGCGTGCCAGACAGATTAAACACGTGGTGAATTTGATACAGTCATCCCTGGGAGGGGGTTTTTCCACTGCTCTCTAAAGCAAGAAGTCTGGGCTGGAAGAGACAGTTGAACTGAGAGAGTGACTACATAAGCAGAGTCCTTGGAGGTTAGAATACAGCCTGTCTGTGAGGGGAAGGCATTTTGCCTTTAGTCTGTCTGGATTTCTAATATCTGCTGCAGACTATCAATCGTGCAGGCTAGACTCTTGAACTTCTTTGAACTGTTTTACATTTAATCAGAATCACCCCCATCCACCCCAGCTCACCTCCAGAAAGCTACAAAATCCCACCTGGTTACTTGATCTAGATGATTTTAAACTTTTAAATGATAGTTTACCCAGAATACATATACCCAACATGGAAAATATGCGTAATAGGTTTGAAATGGACTCAAACAAAACCAAAAATGCAATTGCTATGCATATCATGAAATCGTGAGAATTAAAAATCAGCCATGGACTTAGTGTTCATTTCCTTTAGATTTTCTGCTAACATATCAGCTATCCTAGATTTCATAGAAATACCATGGAAAACAATGGAATAACTTAATTTCTATAGGACCATTTTGATCTAATTTTACGAGGCCCACAGTTTACACTTTAATGTGTAAATTAATTGTGTGTAATAAATAAATTATGTGTAGCATAATTCTGTATGTTAAAATGTCACCTGATTTTATCTGTGAGCTTCACAAAAAGCAGATGTCATGATATTAGAAACCACACCTGTGTGAAGAGTCCAGGACTATCTCTCTACCTTGCCCCTCCACAAACATATTTTCTGGGCATTCACTTATTTCAGCCTTTCAGCAAATCTATATTATGTTTTTAACTCAGAGTTTTCTATTTCAGTTTTCTGGGCTCTCTGGATGGAAATGCTTTCCTCTAACAGCCCTATCCTGGAATTACAATTGAAGCCAAATTGGAAATGTGAGGTGGTATGCAGGTTCCAGAATCATCAAAACTCCCCATCCCAACCACACATAAATTCCTAAACTTGTTTCAAGCAGAGTCCGGGAAGCAAACAGAGTGCCTGTGTTCCTTCTTCTACACTCAGAGGGCAGGTGCATGTTTCCACCTCGGGGCAGGGAGGGAATTGAGACCCATAATTGCACAATCTGGAAGGGAAAAAAAAGAGCAAACATTTACCTAGGCCAAGAGAATGTTGCCACAAACCTGTCACCAAGAGAGCCGCCAGAATTTTTCAAAGTGCCAAAGAAAGTAAATCTTGAAAGCAAAGCCTCTTTGGCGCTTTCGGTTTGAAAGTTACTTATTAATTTCCTCTTGCCCTTTTCGGGCCGTCTGAAAGTAGGAGCTTCTTTACCAGTCACTCCCAGCAAATAGAACCCAGGCCAGGGGACTGCAAGACAAAAGGCCTCAACAAACCACAGCCCTGTGTAAATCTAGTCTGGACACATGTCCTGCACCAAACTTCCACACTGGGAAATGTTCAAGAATACTTGAGGCTTTTGTTTTGTCTATTTCTTTAAAAAGATGATGTTTCAAAGTCAGATGAAGTTGAGAAATTTGGGAGGTGGTTAAGGTGGAGGTTTCTTCCAAGAAGATCAGTTCCAAATTAGACATCCTCAGGATAAGACAAGAGGCTAACATATCCCAGCAACGATTGTGTGGTGGTCTGCAAGCTTCACCACTGGGCCTGCATGATTTTTCACTGCCCAGGCTTCCCTCCTTTGGGATTTTAGTGGAGCAAGAATAAGGGGAAGCAGAGAAAATGAGGTAAAAACAAGGCATAGGTTATGAACAATCCCCATACATCCTGGATTTCCTATCACCTGCGTTCCTGTCATCTCTCCAGTTGTTCCCACAAAGAGAGTCATACCTGACAGGTAGTATGTCTCCATTTTTAACTAAGAAAATTAAAATTATAAACCGGGTGCAGTTGGTAAAAGACAGGATGCAGTTTAACTGCTCCTTGAGGGCAATGACTGTAGTGGATTCATCCCTGGATTTCTAAGGCCTTATCTGACACAAGGAAAATAAAAAGGACTCTGTATAAGTTGAATGAATGAATAAACTGAAAAATGACTAAGCTGATGAAAAGCAAGATAACTATGGTGTGTGTGTGTGTTGTGTGTGTTTGTATGTGTGTGTGTTTGCTGTAAAGCGGCAGTCACTGAACTGCTAACACCATACCATCCAGTCCACCAACTGCTCTTATCTCTCATCAGTTCCGTTCAGTCGCTCAGTCGTGTCCGACTCCTTGCGACCCCATGAATCGCAGCACGCCAGGCCTCCCTGTCCATCACCAAATCCGGGAGTTCACTCAGACTCACGTCCATTGAGTCCGTGATGCCATCCAGCCATCTCGTCCTCGGTCGTCCCCTTCTCCTCCTGCCGCCAATCCCTCCCAGCATCAGAGTCTTTTCCAATGAGTCAACTCTTCGCATCAGGTGGCCAAAGTACTGGAGCTTCAGTTTTAGCATCATTCCTTCCAAAGAAATCCCAGGGTTGATCTCCTTCAGAATGGACTGGGTGGATCTCCTTGCAGTCCAAGGACTCTCAAGAGTCTTCTCCAGTACCACAGTTCAAAAGCATCAATTCTTCGGCGCTCAGCCTTCTTCACAGTCCAACTCTCACATCCATACATGACCACAGGAAAAACCATAGCCTTGACTAGACGGACCTTAGTCGGCAAAGTAATGTCTCTGCTTTTGAATATACTATCTAGGTTGGTCATAACTTTTCTTCCAAGGAGTAAGCGTCTTTTAATTTCATGGCTGCAGTCACCATCTGCAGTGATTTTGGAGCCCAAAAAAACAAAGTCTGACACTGTTTCTACTGTTTCCCCATCTATTTCCCATGAAGTGATGGGGCCAGATGCCATGATCTTCGTTTTCTGAATGTTGAGCTTTAAGCCAACTTTTTCACTCTCCTCTTTCACTTTCAACAAGAGGCTTTTTAGCTCCTCTTCACTTTCTGCCATAAGGGTGGTGTCATCTGCATATCTGAGGTTATTGATATTTCTCCCAGCAATCTTGATTCCAGCTTGTGTTTCTTCCAGTCCAGCATTTCTCATGATGTACTCTGCATATAAGTTAAATAAGCAGGGTGACAATATACAGCCTTGACGTACTCCTTTTCCTATTTGGAACCAGTCTGTTGTTCCATGTCCAGTTCTAACTGTTGCTTCCTGACCTGCATACAGATTTCTCAAGAGGCAGGTCAGGTGGTCTGGTATTCCCATCTCTTTCAGAATTTTCCACAGTTTATTGTGATCCACACAGTCAAAGGCTTTGGCATAGTCAATAAAGCAGAAAGAGATGTTTTTCTGGAACTCTCTTGCTTTTTCCATGATCCAGCAGATGTTGGCAATTTGATCTCTGGTTCCTCTGCCTTTTCTAAAACCAGCTTGAACATCAAGGAGTTCACGGTTCATGTATTGCTGAAGTCTGGCTTGGAGAATTTTGAGCATTACTTTACTAGCATGTGAGATGAGTGCAATTGTGCGGTAGTTTGAGCATTCTTTGGCATTGCCTTTCTTTGGAATTGGAATGAAAACTGACCTTTTCCAGTCCTGTGGCCACTGCTGAGTTTTCCAGATTTGCTGGCAAATTGAGTGCAGCACTTTCACACCATCATCTTTCAGGATTTGAAACAGCTCAACTGGAATTCCATCACCTCCACTAGCTTTGTTCGTAGTGATGCTTTCTAAGGCCCACTACACTTCACATTCCAGGATGTCTGGCTCTAGAGGTCTCCCTCATCGTTCCAGTCTCATTGATGTGACTCTCAATGCCTTTATCCTTGATGTAAAGACGGCTAGCTGCTGACTTTAATATTTCACCATACATACTCAGTTGCTCAGTCATGTCCAATTCTCTGAGACCCCACAGACTATAGGGGATTTTTCACCTGGATTTTTTACCCCTGAGCCACCTGGGAATCCCCAATAGTTGGTCAGTTCAGTTCAGTTCAGTTCAGTCACTCAGTTATGTCCGACTCTTTGTGACCCCATGAATCACAGCACGCCAGGCCTCCCTGTCCATCACCAACTCCCTGAGTTCACTCAGACTCACGCCCATCGGGTCTGATGCAATCCAGCCATCTCATCCTCTGTCATCCCTTTCTCCTCCTGCCCCCAATCCCTCCCAGCATCAAAGTCTTTTCCAGTGAGTCAACTCTTCGCATCAGGTGGCCAAAGTATTAGAGTTTCAGCTTTAGCATCATTCCCTCCAAAGAAATCCCAGGGCCGATCTCCTTCAGAATGGACTGGTTGGATCTCCTTGCAGTCCAAGGGACTCTCAAGAGTCTTCTCCAACACCACAGTTCAAAAGCATTAATTCTTCAGCGCTCAGCCTTCTTCACAGTCCAACTCTCACATCCATACATGACTACTGGAAAAACCACAGTTGACTAGACAGACCTTTGTTGGCAAAGTAATGTCTCTGCTTTTGAATATGCTGTCTAAGTTGGTCATAACTTTCCTTCCAAGGAGCTATTAATTTCATGGCTGCAATCACCATCTGTGGTGATTTTGGAGCCCCCCAAAATAAAATCTGACACTGTTTCAACTGTTTTTCCATCTATTTCCTATGAAGTGATGGGACCGGATGCCATGATCTTCGTTTTCTGAATGTTGAGCTTTAAGCCAACTTTTTCACTCTCCTCTTTCACTTTCATCAAGAGGCTTTTTAGTTTCTCTTCACTTTCTGCCATAAGGGTGGTGTCATCTGCATATCTGAGGTTAGCGATATATCTCCCAGCAATGTTGATTCCAGCTTGTGCTTCTTCCAGCCCAGCATTTCACATGATGTACTCTGCATAGAAGTTAAATAAGCAGGGTGACAATATACAGCCTTGACAGACTCCTTTTCCTATTTGGAACCAGGCTGTTGTTCCATGTCCAGTTCTAACTGTTGCTTCCTGACCTGCATATAGGTTTCTTAAGAGGCAAGTCAGGTAGTCTGGTATTCCCATCTCTTTCAGAATTTTCCACAGTTTATTGTCTATCTTAAAACAATATGCTAAAGATCTGACTTGTTTTTCTAACTCCAGTGAAGGGGAAAAAGTATGTTTCAGACTGCGCATGTTTGTGCATTATTTTTGCAAGGTGTCATTTTTTTTGCTTTGAATAAGAGCATACAAACAGAACTCCACATATAAGCCGTCAATTTTGCTAATAATACTGCATGCCTGGAGCTCTAAGATTGGATAATTGGATACATGCTCATAAAATCATTTGCAGAGATACCTCTTTGGTGCCTGACTTCAGAAAAAAGGACTAATATTTTCAAAATCCACCTTTTACATCAAGTTTCTTAGGGTCCTGCTCTTTTCAAGGATATGATCACATAGTGAATAACAATCTAAACAATGACTTCCCTTTTAAAAAAACTTGAAATTTGCCATTTTTGTCCTTCTTTCAAGGTGGCCTTTGAAGGCAGAAGGCCTTTAAGCTTAGATTAACTGGAAAATGCTTCTGAATACCCAGGTTCTAGGCGGGGAGTGCCGCCCCGGAACACCTTCGCTGACAGACACAGTTCTCCCTGCAAGGCTGTCAGAGCCAGGCCAGGGGAGACGCCCTCATCCTGCCAGAGGGCCTTATTTTTATAAGCTTTCTCAGCTGACCTGGGGTCACTGGGTGAAGAGAGGCAGGGACACCCACTTGGAGGAGCACAAAGGCCACGCATGTGTCCCTCTTAATCTAGAAGCCACATCTCGGTCCATCGCATGAACTGCCCAGAGCTGGGTCACATTTCCAGGTTCCCTGCAGTCCTGCACAAAGAGACTCCCGGGACCCCCAAGCAAAACAGCAGCAGCACTAGGGTGCCAGCAGGGAGACATGATGGGTGTGTTTTCTGGTTTCACATTGCAGCTCCTCTTACGACAGAGGAACATCTGTAATGCCAGAAGCCTATGGAGTAATAAATAACCTTTTTCCCAGACACTCAGCAGCCTTACTGTGCTTTGAGACACAGTCAGCCCTGATCAATTGATGACTCTATGTCCTTCCACCCGGATCGACATCACCCCTTCGGAGGGTGTCATGACCTCACTCAGCTTCACACGCTCTCTAGAGGGGAAGTGTGGGCACCATCACCCATGGGCTGTCACCATTTGCGTCGCTTTGGATGGTTCAGAACCTGCGACCTTTGGTCCAGATGCCAGGGAAAGGGTGTGATGGCAAGCTGGCTTTCACAGCTGATCAAATAGCCAAAAAAAAAAAAAGTTTTAAAATGGGGCTTTGGACCAATAAGCGAGTGACCCAAAAGTTAAATGTAAAAAATGTATTCAAACCCACAAAACCACTTCCCTTCAAATTCTTGATAGCAAGCATGTTAAATCATTAAGTAAGCAAAGTTCAGAGAAGAGCATTCACACCTTCTACAGCAAAACCCATCGAGGTGTTGGAGTTCCGCTCTCATCTTGTTCTCTTGTGACAAAATGCTGATGTGCAGGCCATGGGGGGCTGGACGAAGCCCCTGAGCCTCGCTGGCGGGCACGTGCTGGCCTCAGAGCATTTCACAGCTGAATGGTCCCAGTCTTGTAAACACGCAGTTATGCCAGGAAATTGCTGTGTGTGCTACAAGATGCTGGGGTGAAGTTTGAGTTCATCTGCACTCACCGTGGACTTTGGTTTTCGATGATTCATGTAGAAAAAGGCCCATTCTTAGGTGCAACAGAAGTTCTACCAGTTACGCAGCTGCCACAGCGCCTCTTCCAGCTGGCCTTTGTCTCTTTCAGGATATGCCAGCTCTGCAGAAACTTCTTATTTGTGGTTATTATCAGTTATTCATATCTCAGTGTGAATAAAGGCTGTAAGATTCCACTTTAAAAGCAATAGATGGGCATAGGACACTTGTCTGTGTTGTTGTGGTTCAGTCGCTCCGTCGTGTCTGACTCTTTGCAACCTCATGGACTGCAGCACGCCAGGCTTCCCTGTCCTTCACTATCTCCCAGAGCTTGCTCAAACCCATGTCCATTGAGTTGGTGATGCCATCCAACCATCTCATCCTCTGTCATTCCCTTCTCCTCCTGCCTTCAGAGACTCACTAATCACTAGAACACTAGACAAGGGATTGAAAAGAAATCTTTATGCTCCTCAGTGAAAGCACACACCCACCAAGCGTCTGCATTGTGCCTAGTGCTCTGTGCACTGGGGGAAGGCAGAAAAGCCTCAGTTCTCATCCTGCTGAGAGTTTGCCTGACACCAGCTCTTCTGTTGGCTTGGAACTTGACCCTGCAAATCTCTTAGTGCTTCCCGGCAGACCTCAAGAGCTAGAGGACCTAAAAAATGGAGACACTAGGACAGAAGGACAGAGCAAAGAGCAGCGTCTAGAGGAGGGAGAGTGACAGAAAAAAGCACAGCTGAGAAAACTGGTCTGTTTAGGAGACTGAGCCAGATCCGGAGTCCAGAGACTCTAGGGCTGTTCCACATCATCCCCTGGAGTCGTGGGCCTTCAGGAGGCGTTATTCCTTGCCCAGTTCCTGCTTTATTAGATAAATGAGGAACGTGGAATCCACCAGAGATTCTCTACCAGGGTCAGTCTGCCCCCTCAGTGGGTATTTGTCAACATTTAGAGACATTTTTGGTTGTCACAACTGGAGAGAGGGGTGCTCTGACATCCAGCATGTAGAGGTCAGAGATGCCACTCTACATCCTGTAACACACAGGACAGCCCACCACAGAGGGCCACCCCACCTGGAACGTCCACCGTGGTAGTGGGGAAAACTCTGGACTGCCTCATCTGCAGGGTCTACTAAGATCCATGTGGTTTATGGCCCCTTGAAAGAGGATTGGTCTGGAGCCAGGAGTCCAATGGCCACCATTTGGATTTTCCCCGGGGTCTAAGAGGCAACATGACCCATTATACTTCGAAATTTTGCCTTGTTTCCTGGCATCCATGAACTCCTGTTCCACATACGCAGAAGTTGACCACTGCTACTCAAAGGGAGGTTCAGCCTGTGGCAAAGTTGGAAGGTGTGTGAAAGTGGACCAGTCAGCAAATAAGCCATCCCCATTCAGCAAATATGCCATCTACATGGGGGCCATTCCGAGTCTGCACAACATGTGATTCACCTAAATCCGCTCATAATCCTTGATCCTCCAAGGCTCCTGCAAAGGCCCTTTTGAATCCACAGTTTGTAACAATTGTATATTGTTCAGCTGGGGTCACACAGAGTCGGACACGACTGAAGCGACTTAGCAGCAGCAGCAGTTGCCAGTCATGTCCGACTCTTTATGGCCCCAGGGGACAATTATATACATCATGTAAAAATTAAATATCAAAGAACACCCTGAGACAGATGCCAGCTACTCTTCCTGGCAATTGTTTGGTGAGTGCAGCCAACAGGAGCAGAGGTGCTCCTGTGGTTTTAGAGGGGGTTGGAGAGGTTCCGAGAGTTTGCCAAGAGTTATAGAACCATTCTGCCCTCTGCCACCAATACACCTGGCAGGGAAGGGACTGATGGGAGAGGGAAAATGTTAGCTCCCTGAAGGATGCCACAGGAAGACTCCTGCTGGAGCAGTGGAGGCTGTGTTTTGTCAGCTGCTTGGTGTAAGAAAGGAGGTTCCAAACTCCCAAGGCCAGCAGGCATGTCAGTCTGTGGCATCCCGCCACTCCTGAGGCCCGGGACAGCCCCGGGCACTCTGTTGAACAGGTCTGAGACCACCTTCAGCAATAACCACACACAGTGAGTTAAGAAATTCCTCTCACTTGGCTGGTCATCAAGACCCCGATGCTCTGTAGTGTGATCAGAGGCCTAGTGATGCTCTTCCCAGATCCCTCTGAAAATATAGTGGAAAAAAAATATCATCAGGAAAGATAGAGAATACAGGTGTCCCTCGGTTCTTGCTCAGATTACTGAAGTTACCGAATTACTGGTCTCCTCACAGCTGTCTGGTTCCCCTCCAATTTTCTCACCAGCACAGTCAGGGTGATTCTTTCAAACTCAAGGCTAATTATGCTACGTTCCTACATAAACACATAGAATGGCTCCTTTTTGCTCTGCAGATCAGGATGGAATTAGTTAACAGATCCCAAAAGGCCTTGCATGGATCCAGCTGTATCCTGCCTCTCAACTACGTTTTCTGGGCTCCACATACACTGGCTTCCTTTCAGTTCTTTGAAGGCTTCCTGCTTATTTCCGCCACAGGACCTTTGCACATACCATTTCAGTTGCCTCAATGTCCTCCTCCTCCCGGCCCCTGGTTCAGTCTGTTCTCCCTTCAGAGCTCAGCTCAACATTGCCTCCCTCATAAAATCCTGTCCCACCTCCCTCACTGTATCACGGCACCTCTTGCCTCTTCTTCGTAGCTCTTTACACAATTGGAGTTCTGCATTCGTGAACAAACAAGCAAATAAATCATTCCCTCCTGGTAGAATACTCTCCTTGACCACACATTCTTATTTCTGTCTCTTTAGTGGTTCCTCTTAGAATTTTCTGCCCAACTGTTGGCTGGCTATGCAGCATGCAAGATCTAAGTTCCTTAACCAGGAATCAAACCCGTGCCCCATGCATTGGGAGCATGGAGTTTTAACCACTGGACCTCCAGGGAAGTCACACCCACTCTTTCCTGTGTGAACTCTTCTCTCATTTTCCCATGCTTACAAAACTTATCTATCTCTCTGTGTGATTCTAGAGCTCTTTATTTGTACCTTTCAATGTAATTATTAAATTTAAATTAAATTAAGTTTAAATTATTACATTAAATATGTAAAACATATATTAAATTATCAAATATACAGTTTAATTAGCATCCATCCTAGGCATGTTAGTCTCCCCCTTTGAATTCTAAACTCTGGAGAAAAGAGACTCAGCCTAGCATACTCTTCTGCAAAGCTGTATGTGCTTAATAAATATTTGTTGAACTGAAATGCCACTTGTTAAAGGTCCAGCATCAGGGAAAAAATTTCAATTAGTTGCTCTCAGATAACACATACTAGTGACATTCTACCCAGTTGAGCTCCTAAGGTAGGATCCAAAGTGTAGAAGGGAAGAGGTGCTTTCTTCACAGAGGGAGAGAAATTAGGTATATTGTGAGCATCTGCTAATTAAAAATAAGCGATGATCATCTTTGGGATTTCTCCTCTCGTTCCAGATGGCTGTCAGGGCAGTAACACTATTTCTCTGCAGGTAAGGTTTTCAGCTTTAGGAAGTAAAAACAGGGGACTCCCAGCTAAATTTGAATTTCAGATCAACAAATATTTTCTTGTAGATATATGTCCCAAATATCTCATGGGATATACTAAAAAAAAAATTACTCTATTTACCTGAACTTCAAATGGAGCTTATTCTGTATTTCATCTAAACAACCTTAACCCCATGCTTCTGCCATCTAGATGATGGCGCTGTGATATTAACCGGTAGCTCCAAATAACAAACACAGACATATGACTGCCAGCAGAATGACCACGTGAATGTAATTCCTTCTTGGTGCTTACTGGCCTGCCTGTGTGGCTGTTGCGTCACCACCTGAGTCATCGCCATCCCAGAGGGCAGGTGTGGGTCTAGTTTTCTGTGTGTGCGAAGCCTTTGGATGGTGCCGCCGTCACCCATGCCCTGGATGTCTAGCTGTCTTGCTGCCTGTTGTGTTCAGAAGAGAGCAATGAACTTTGTTCATAGTCTTTATATCTTCTTACAGATTTAGAGATAAAGGTTTCCCACATATACAACTATACATGAAAGAATGGAAAAGCAGAAATTCATTTTGAACACTTTAAATGTGTGAAACCGAAAAGTTCAGGATTTACTTCACAATCTAATGGGGCTGTGCAGGGAAAAGAAAAGGCATAAATTCTCCTGCAACATTCCTGGAGACATACGGCTTTTCAAAGAGGAGGAAATAAAAGTGAAGAATGAGACAGAGCCTCTGATCACATTTTCCCTTCAGAAACACTGACTGCTACATGACACTTAACTCCCAGTAACCTTGACTGAGGAGGCCAGATGCTCACAAGTGGGGAGGCTTTGTTTAATTTCCTCATGTCTTTTCCTTCCCTTACAATCCTGCAAGGTGAAACTTTATTATTATTATTAACAAGAATTAAAACTCCATTTGATTTGACAAGTGTTTTTGAGTTAAGGGACCATGTGCACGTGTGAACGTAGCAAAACCAACATAGGATGTTGCCTTGAGAACCTGTCAGGACTGAATTCTCCGCATTCTCTTTGGACCATAATCTGATCCTTGTCCTAGAGGTTCTTGCGAGATATGTCCCGACTTCCTTGGGACTCGGCTGTTTGCAAGAATCTGAGATTGTTAGGACAAACTTAGACATTCTTCTGCCCTACAGTTGCCTCAGACGATAATGTTTTGTTCCTAGGCGACCATCAGGAAGCATCAAAAACATCTTGCTCAAGCTCAATTTTCCAAAAGAATGATTTCTGTGTTGAAATGGAGGGGGGTGGGGGGTACATTCCTATCGTCGCTCTCTGTTTAATTTTTATTCCTTCTTCTTTTTTTTTTAACGGATATGTTGGACCCCAGGATACAAAACCAATTTACACACGAAACAAGCCATGCATTTGAGAGGCAGAACTTTTTTAGGGCAAATAGAACTACTCCAGGCCAGGAGGTTTCTCTCTGACTTCTCTCCATTTCTGACTTTGCACATTAAGATAGCAATGCTTTGCCTGTGCGGAAGGCTCTGTAGAATCAGATCGTGTAAGGGACATGGAACAAAGATGTCAACTTCCTAGCAGCTCCTTTCTGATCGCTGGGGTGTTTCTTTGACCGTGGAAGTGGGTGCTTCCAGGAGGCCTGGGAAAGGTCAAGCATAACTTCCAGGGTCTTTAACGCCAATCTGCCCTGAATCGTGTTTTAGTCTGTATCTGTGTGTGTGTGTGTGTGTGTGTGTGTGTGTGTGTGTACGGAGGCGTGGGGGCTGCCTGTGTGCATGTGTTAATGTGTTCTGCTCCGTTTAAAGGGAAGGAAAGGCCCCATAGAAAGGTATGTTAGCACACGGTTTACAAAGCGAGCAGAGATAAATGAGTTACCGCGAGGTGGGGAAGCCAGAGCCGGTTTTGATATTTCAGTGGGAACCTGCTGCTCTCTCACTTGACTGGCACCTCCTTAGACCCTCCAGAGCCCTTTTCCGATTTTTGTATTTGTCTGTATTCTCAGCGGCCCGTGGGCCAAGAAGTTCATAACACACTCAGGCTGGTAAAAAGTGACAGCGCCATTGTTTCTGGAGAGGTTTCTGCAGCCAAGAGTCCAAAGACAAATCTGAGGATCTAGCGGGGGTGGAGCTGCCACACCCAGGCCTGAGGATCAGGCTCTAACTCACACGGTTCAGCCCGTGACTCACGGTCAGATAACACAGCCTCACACTGGGGCAGAGCAAAGCACGCAGGTTCCTGGGGGGTGTTTACATGCAGTAAAAGTGGGAGGAAAGGGGAGAATTCTGCCCTTCACCCTCCACTCCACACACACACACACACGCACACACACAGACTCAGGCTGAGGTGTACAACAACACAGAGCCCGCAGCAAACACACCCTGGGATGGACCCACAGAAAAATTAGTCAGACTCTGAGGCAACTGAGTATGAGTTACTTCTTTGTAGAAACACCGGGAAAGAACCAGATTCTTTAGCAAAATCAGGCCAAGCCCCCGTTTTGCTTTGTTTTCCCCTTTTAGCTCCGTTCCTAACGCCCCAGCGTGTCTCGGAGACTTCCGTGGGTTCACAAACCCATCAGTGGGGGACCTGGATCTGATGCGGAAGCCTGTGTAGGCCACAGCAGATGAGCAGGCTCAGCATTCTCCCACCAGAGTGCTGAGTGTTAGTCACTCAGTCTGCCTGACTCTTTGCGACCCCATGGACTGTAATCTGCCAGGCCCCTCTGTCCATGGACTTCTCCAGGCAAGAATACTGGAGTGGGTTGCCATTTCTTTTCCAGGGGATCTACCCAACCCAGGGATTGAACCTGGGGTCTCCTGCACTGCAGGCAGATTCTTTACCATCTGAGCCACCAGGATCCTAATATGTACCCTGCCCACGTTAAAGGGGAGAGAGAACCATGGGAGCTGGTGCTTCCAGACACAACTACTCCACTGCAAAGCTGGTGTTTTCCACTACCCTGTGGATTTGAGCTCCTTACCTGACTGTCCAGTCTCCAAGATTCTCCCGCTCTGTTTAATACCAACCCCCCTGAAATGTCCCCATCATAGGTGTCCCATGACTAGAAGACAAAAGACCCAGGAAGGTGATTTAAACAAAGCAACCACCACCACGTAACATCCTTATTGTTGCCCCAGACCTTTATCTTCCCTGAAATATAAGCCATATTAGTTATGCTTGAACTGACATTTCCATGTTGAGAGACTTAGAGCCAGAGAAAGAACTAACACCCAAAAAAGATGTCCTCATTATAGGGGACTGGAATGCAAAAGCAGGAAGTCAAGAAACACCTGGAGTAACAGGCAAATTTGGCTTTGGAATGTGGAATGAAGCAGGGCAAAGACTAATAGAGTTTTGCCAAGAAAGTGCACTGGTCATAGTAAACACCCGCTTCCAACAACACAAGAGAAGACTCTACACAGGGACATCACCAGATGGTCAACATCGAAATCAGATTGATTATATTCTTTGCAGCCAAAGATGGAGAAGCTCTATACAGTCAACAAAAAGAAATAATAGGCCACCAGTTTTTATAGGGCTTTAATTTTTTTTATAGGATTGCATTTATTCTTTCCATCAAATGTTATATTTCTTTAAAACTCAAACAGTGTCTTATCCCATACTCCATTGTCTCCTTAAGCCCTGTTTTAGGAGCAAAATTCTGTCTCCACAGGTGGAAAATCCAGGCACAATACCTAGAGAAATTAAAATAGGGTGCACTGACCCGCAGTTAAAGATTACAATTAAAGGTAGTAAGGAATTTGCAGGTGTGTGGTTTTATTCCCCAATCTAGTCAGAAGAACCATTTAAATACTGTCAGGGATTTCCACCTGGGGCCTTAATAAATTGATTTGCAAATGAGAATTTTGAAACCGGGGCAGAGGGTAAAGTTTCAAGCCTCAGTGCTTGGAGGAATGGGAGGGTGGTGTTGTGCCTACTTCTGGAATCTCAGCACGTTTCGCCAACACCTTTATCCCTTTATCCCAGGGGAACAATTGTAGTCAGGCTCAAAGACTGTCTCTGGACTCAGCTAATGGGTCTTTCTGGGATCTGGGGAGGAAGGACTGGATGAAGCATGTGGGAGGCGGTGGGTGGCAGGACCGTCAACTAAAGCCTCCTCATAGATTTGGAACGGCTTCTGGGTATCACGTCATCTCTATCCTCTTTGGTGGTTAAGGATGCCCAGGGATGCTTCTCCATCTGTGATGCAGAGGAAAGCAGAGATTCTGGAGCCACCCTGCTGCTGCTGCTGCTGCTGCTGCTGCTAAGTCTCTTCAGTCGTGTCCAACTCTGTGTGACCCCATAGATGGCAGCCCACCAGGCTCCCCCATCCCTGGGATTCTCCAGGCAAGAACACTGGAGTGGGCTGCCATTTCCTTCTCCAATGCATGAAAGTGAAAAGTGAAAGTGAAGTCGCTCAGTCGTATCTGACTCTTCGCGATCCCATGGACTGCAGCCCACCAGGCTCCTCCATCCATGGGATTTTCCAGGCAGGAGTGCTGGAGTGGGTGCCAGTGACTTCTCCAAAGCCACTCTGAGGAGGTACCTAATAAAGGGTGACAAGTGAGGATTCCAGCAAGGCTAGCGTATGATTGTCTCATCTTCACGGCATGTCTAATTAAATGTAGGCTTCGGCTTCTGTGCTTGTCATGGGGCTCTAACTCATCCAGAGCCAACATCTCACTGGTATTATGACATTGCGCTGTCTTTGACCTCTAAGGACAATGGCCAGTTGGCAGAAGGAGCAGCAGGGACCCTTTCCCCTCCCAGTCTCAGCTCTTCCCTCCCTTCCACTCTCTCAATCACACACAAGGGCGGGGGCCTGGCTCTGCTCTGGCCATACCCATCCATGTGCCCACCTCTTCCCGCGGAGTCACAGGAAGAGGGAGGGCTCATGGTCCAGACACTTCTGTGGGTTGGAGAAGACTGGGAAAGACCGGGGCCTGGCAGGAGCCCCTTCACAAGGGCCTCTACACTTGTGTCAGTGTGCACCAGGAGGGCAGACCAGCAGCAGAGGCTGGGAGGAAGCCCATTCCAGCAGACAGAGCGTAACCTCGACACAGCAGGAGGGTCGTGCCATATATATAGCCCCCTGGCCTGTTGTGAGTATCTGCCACAAGCAGAGGGCTATCCTGACAGGCGGACAAAGCCTGATGTGTGTACATTCAGCAGTTGTCACACAGGTACTAGGCACAGTTACACTGTTTAGCTAGTAGGTACTAGTGGCTGACACTGACATCCTCTGATGCCCATCTCCTCTTCCCCAAAATAAAGACTACATTTCCCAGCTTCCCTTACAGCTAACTGTGGCCATGTGACCGATTCTGGCTGATAGAATATCCACAAATTGTCCTTGGGCACCTTTCAGGGAAAAGGCACCTTTTTTTGCACCCCTCTCTTCTTGCTGGCTGGAAGGAGGCTGTGATGGCTTGAATCTGAGCTGCCTTGGACGTTGTATTGAGGATAGCAAAGCACACAATAGGAGGAACTTAAATCTCTGCAGACTTTATGAAGCCCTCAAACAGCCCTGGACTGCTTTCCTCTGGACTTCTAATAAACGAGAATTAACTTCTACCTTTTTTAAGCCCACCCCTATAGAGTTTTTCTATCATTTTCAGTCAAACTTAACCTTCAACAGGACTCAATACATGTTTGTTGAGTGACTGACTGAGATATTGGATGATTAATTTAAAAAACTAAATGAATGTCATTCTAAGTACTCAGCACTTTGTCCTCAGCCCTATCCATGAGATTTGAAACCTGCTGACTCTTAATGAAACCCTTGCTGTGTGACCCTGGGCCAGGCATTTACCTCTCTGAGGATCAGGTTCCTCATCTCTGGTATGGGATTCCTAACCTCTATCTGATTGGTTGTTACGGAGATTAGATGATGCCCTTAGATGGCAATCCACTCCAGTATCCTTGCCAAAAATCCCATGGACAGAGGAGCCTGGTGGGCTACAAGTCCATGGAGTCGCAAAGAGCCAGACACAACTGAGCAACTGAGAACACACATACACATTAACTGTATCAGGCACGTGGTAAGACCTCTTTATGGTGAATACAAACAACAATCTCCCTATCTCTGGGAGAACTTACTACTCCTCTCTCTCTCTAAAGACTTCACTTCCCAATACCCCCCAACTTTTGCTTTTCCTTTTTAAATTGAATTACCGTTTATTGGTTGTTATCATTCTGTATTCTCTTACAGGCACTCAGTTCATACAACTGACACCATCTTTCTAAATGCATACAAAAAACTGCATAGCTCGTCCTTTTTGTGTTAGCCTTTGGAATTGCATCTGGAAAGAAAGGCATGAAGTCAGTGACAAATTGTTACTGCTAGAAAGGAACTGGAATGGTGGTTATGGTTGTCAGGGATTTGAGGTTGGGAGGAAGAGGGATGGAGAATGACTGCTGATGGACGTGGAGCTTCTTTTCAGGGTGATGGAAATGTTCTGGAGTGGGATAGTGATGATGGTGTATAATTCTGCAAATACACTAAAAGCCACCGAATAGTCCATTCTAAAATGGTGAGCTGTGGGTATGTGAATTGTGTCTCAGTAAATTGCCTGGGTCAGATAAGGGATTGCCTGCTTCCAAGACCGGCCGTTGTGCAAACGAGGGTCACTTGCCACACACAAGGCATAATCTGAGGGTCGCAAGTCATCCACAGTGGCGCCAGGACGCCAGTGTTACAGGAGGTGGCCCAGAAGTGAGCCTGGCACGAATTCACGAAAAGGACTCATCCATAGAGACTGGAGGACGTTTCAGGGAGAAGGAGAGACTTCAGCTGGGGATGAGGGAGGAGTTGGATGAACTTGAAGAGGTGCAAAAAGAGACATTCCAAAGAAGAACCTAGAAAGAGCAAGAGATCATAGTATTGTCTTTACTAGGTGGTCATTGCCTTTTTAATCTCATTTCTTATTACAGTGTTCTCAAGGGGAGGTGGGAAGACCGGTCTCCAGGGCAGAGGAGTTGGGAAAGCAAATCCATGCAGAACAGGGCAGAGCAGACAAGTCCTCTCTGATGATACCCTGGCCTCATCTTGATGCGAGGGATACAGGGTATAGTCATCCGGGGCCCTGGAACCCGGTGGTCACACAACACTCTTTCCCATGCCTTTCTGAATATCTGTATCCTGGCTCCTCTGACCTGCCGTGAAGATGGGCTGTTGGAACAAAAACATGTCGACTGGCCTGGTCTTTGCAATTGTTCGTTGTTAAGAGCTGTCTAAACTCTGAGGAAGATGAGGTTTCTTTGTTTGAAAGAAGCACAGCGCTGCAAGGCGCAGGGAAATTCCTAGGCCAACCTCTTATTTTATGTGGGTGTGCAGTGAAAAACCTCTCGTTTTGTAAGCTGAGCAAAACCGAGGTACAGCAGAAGCAAAATGAGTATGCACGGGCCTAAATACCACTTTGAAAGTTCAGGGCAGACTTTGTTGGCTAAACCACAGCACATCTGGGAGGTTTCAATGAAGAGGCTGGCACGAGGCCTTGGTTTTTCTGTAAAATGCCATAGGGTAGTCGCCAAACTACGGTGCCAGGTAAGCTGGTCGAGCCCAGGGCCTGGAAAGCCACACAGAGGTACAGATGTCGTATTCTTATGTTCCACTTCACTGGGATATTTTGCAGGTTCCCTCTTTGGGGTAATGGAAGTCTGTGTCTCTGGCATCTTTTTATCCTTTGGTATTAACGTTGTTATTATTTTGCTGGCAGCATAGCGTAATATGACTGCTATTTAAATTTCTCTCCCCCATCCCAAAGTACTTGTCTGCCATGAAAAGAAGTGGTTTGGCATAAAGTGAAAGTTTTTAAGCATCCATTTTCCAGATGGACCTCTCTGTTAAATTTATATACATATATACCAAAAAAATAAAAAAAGCTAAAGCATGTGGAATGCTCCTAAGTGAGTATTATTGTTTACTAGACTTCTTACTCTGTCTTATGGCATTTTATGATAAAATATCAGCAAGCTCATAAAGAGGGCTTTTTCTAAGGTCCATAATCTTTCTAACCATAACAAAAGGGCGGCAAATATATTGTACAAGAGTGCGATGGAAAAATGTGCTGAAGTATTTCCATAAATCAAATGTAGCGCTTTGGCATTGACTCTGAAGCATTAAATTTAGTAAATTAGAACCAGATGATTTTAAAATAGAAACTTACATAACTTTACGGTGTGATTTTTTTTTTTTTTTCTACACGTTTATCTTCATGAAGTCCCCTTGGCAGCTACCGTAATAAGTATTTAAGAAGTGAGAGCAGTGTGTGAGTGTTTATACATCTTTGTAATTTCCACCGAGCCTGGCATTCTGTGGGTGATTAGTTAAGTCCTGGTGGACGGATGAATGAGATCTCAGCCGTGATTAACAAGTACAAGTTAATTGGCAAAGGAAATGTGATGTAAACATTTATATGGATCTCCAGGTAGACAAGATGCTGCCACCCCACACTCAACAATACAATTCTGCCTTGCTCTTCCCTTCACTGGTGAATCTGTGTATCTAAATCAATGAATCTGAAAGAAAAGGGTAGATCTGCTTCTCATTTGGGTCACCAAATTCCCAGTGGAATTTTCCTAATACATAAAAGTCTCTTTTTTATTTCTGCCTTCTTAGGAACCAAGGGGAAATGCTTCTTTCTGTCATTTCTGTCTCTCTCCTCTCATTCAGACACAATATTGCAAGGTAGCTGGTAGCTCAAGGGCAAGTTGGGGATTAAGGCAACATGCAGACTGAGAAGATTCTAAATGCAGTGCTACATGGGGGCCTAATGCCTAAAGCATCATCCGTGCCCTTCAGGAGAATGCTTTCTGACATAGGGTTAGTCAGGACACTCTCTAGATGCAAGTGAAAAAAGCTCAGCCCCAACTAGGTTAAGTAGAAAAGTGTATTTATTGCTTGAGCATTCAGGTTAAGATCGGAGTTCAGGCATGGCTGCATGCAGAGGCGCAGGCAGCAGGATCAGAGTTCCCATCATCCCTCCACTTCAAATATCTTTGCTTCTTGGGTGTGTAGCCATGGTCTTCCCAAGAAACAGAACCAGAACCAGTAGACCAACAGGGGGTGTGTGGGTGTGTGTGTGTGTGTGTGTGCGCGCGCGTACATGTGCTGAGAGAGACTGATTAAGGAATTTCTCACATGACTGTAAAGGTTGACCGGTCCAAACTCTGCAGGGCAGGCTGGCAGGCTGTAGACACCAGAGAAGAGCTGACAGTGCAGCTCAGTCCAAAGGCCATCTGGAAGAACATTCCTTCTTCCCAGGGGACACTGGTCTTTTTATTCTTAAGGCCTTCAACTGATTAGGTAGGTCCACCTACATGATGTAGCCTTATCTTTCTCAAAGTAGACTTTACTCAAAGTCTACTGATTTAAATGTCATTCTCATCTAAAACGTATCTTAACAACACATCTAGGTTAGAATTTGACCAAATAACTGGATACTGTGGCCTAGCCAGGTTAACACGGAAAATGAACTGTCACACGCAGGGAGCTGAAACCCGGTGCTCTGTGACAGTTGGGGTGGGATGGAGTGGAAGGTGGGAGGGGACAAATGGATACCTGTGGCTGCTTCATGTTGATCAATGGCAGAAACTAACACAATACTGTAAAGCAACTATCCTCCAATTTACAAAACAATTAAAAATCAAAATGAACCATCACAATATGTGAATAGGAGGAATTGATAAGAAGCCTCTGGAATACTTGGGTGCAGGAGGAAATGAGAGTTTGGAATTCAGAACACAGGCCAGGGTATGTGATTGTCCTCAACACAGAAATGAGAGTAGAAGTCATTGGAGAAGATAAGACAGAGAAAGGAGAAAATATGGAAGAAAAAGACCTACAGGATGCACCCTTGGGGAAAGCCTGCCTGAAAAAGAAGACAGAAATGCAGGTTCCCTTGGTATCCCCAACTGCATGGGTGCCAGGATCTCCCGTGGATACCAGAATCCGAGGATGCTCTATCCACAGGCTCCACATCCACAGATTCAACCACACTGGATAGAAAGATCTACACCATCTGTTACTGGTTGAATCTGTGGATCAGAACCCTGGATAGCAAGGACCAGGTGCCAACTGTACCTACCCATCCGTGAGAGAAGAGTAGGAAGAGCCCACTGCCGCAGAGGCTGAAGGAGGAGGCCATTCGAGACAGCAAGTGGAGGAGAAGTCAGGAGCAGAGGGACACAGATGACCAAGGAAAGCCCCCAACTTGGGCAAAGGAGGGTGAGGGCCTCACGCCATGCCACCTGCAGACCCAGTCCACATAGCACCCAGGCCCACAGCAAGAGTAAAGCTGAGAGTGAGCCCTTCACAGTCTGACAGCCATTAGGAGTCATTCGTAATAATAAGAGAGTTGGCCATAAAGAAGGTGGAGTGCTGAAGAATTGATGCTTTCCAAATGTGGTGCTAGAGAAGACTCTTGAGAGTCTCTTGGACTTCAAGGAGATCCAACCAGTCAATCCTTAAGGAAATCAACCCTAAAAATTCATTGGATTGACTTATACTGAAGCTCCAAGACTTTGGCCACCTGATGCAAACTGATGACTCATTGGAAAATACCCTGAAGCTGGGAAAGATTGAAGGCAAAAGGAGAAGAGGGTGGCAGAGGATGAGATGGTTGGCTGGCAACACCAACTCAATGGACATGAACTGAGAGAGGGATGGACAGGGAAGCCTGGTGTGCTGCAATCCATGGGGTCGCAAAGAGTTGGACACGACTTATCAACTGAACAACAACATAATAGTAACAACAAGCAAGACTTGTATTTCCTAAGTCTTTTCATTCTGTCTTTCTAGTAATGTATTTTTAAGCATAGCCTAATGGCTTGAGAATGGAAAAGGCCGTGATTTTACAGTAGGGAGCATGTGCGTGGAGTACACCAGCCTGGATGCAGGTGGGTGGAGAGGGTGTCAGAGGCAGAGGCCAGGGGGAGGGGGCCAGGACTGGGCGGTTCAGTGTCTGGTGGCAGCAAGCGACAGAGAGAGCAGAGCGCGTGTGTGGAGTCGGGGGCAGGAGAGGTGGCCTAGGAGAGTCCAGGAAGTTGGGGAGCGTGTCGGTGGTCCAGGTTCGTTCACCCACGATTATAAGTATAAACACTTAGCATTCTTTCATGACTTGTTTGGCAGCAAAACCTGCCTGGGTTGGCTCAAAGCGATGCATATTCCTCATTCACCCACCTTGGTACTAACATTCACACATCTGCCGAAATATGAATGGATCTGCTTGTGGTGTGCTGGCCAGGTCCCCCTGGGAGTTTTGTTGCATGCCGAACAGACGTGAAATCAGTCCTGAAAAGCTGAAATACTCAGAATTCCACAGCTCATCTGGCCTCCAGGTTTTTGAACAAGGAACCGTGGATCTGTGTTGAGGATGAGGAAGTGCGAACATCCTTGTAGAGAAGGGGATTTGAAAGACCAGGAGTGGGAATGGGAGCATGGAGAGGTGGGGACCTGAGTCCTCCCCTCCTTGATGGGGAGGATGGAAAGCACAGAGCTGTCAGGTACTGTGAGGTCACTCAATTGTGTCCAACTCTTTGCGACCCCATGGACTGTAGCCTACCAGGCTCCTCCATCCATGGGATTTTCCAGGCAAGGGTACTGGAGTGGGTTGCCATTTCCTTCTCCAGGGGATTGTCCTGACCCAGGGATCAAGCCCACCTCTCCTGCATTACGGCCAGATGCTTTACCATCTGAGCCACTAGGGAAGCCCTCAGGTGGGACGATTTCATTTCCTGGTGACCTGACTGCATGGGGTTTGGCTTTTGAAGACAGAGAGCAACCTTGAGATGGGAAAATCTCAAGGTGGGGAACGCATGGCCTCCAGCTTCTATGGACAGGAGGGCCACGGCCTGGCTCCTTCTCCCAACCCTCCACCCTTCCGAAGACCAAGAGCTTCCCAGGCTGGTTGGAGCTTCCCAGGCTGTTTAGAGCCTGAATCGTGAGAATCACGGGCCATCAAAGTTGGAAAACCCTCGCAAACCTCCCCTCCCTTGTCTACACCTTCTGGTCTGAATCTCAGGGTGCCAGCACTTAAGCTAAGGGAGCGGCTCCTCAGCACCTGTAAACCTAGGGCTGTGAGCGAAACTTTAGGTCCTGCACATCCCAGTTCACTGGGCTCTTCCTGGCTTTCCGGAGAAGAGAGCTGCTTGCTGTTTCTTTCCAGCCTCGGTGGCCAGGAAAGAGTGCGCCGGCCACACTCGCCCAGCCCGTCGAGGGTGGACGCCGGAGTCTCCACCGCCGCCCAGGCTCCAGCCCACGCTGGAGAGGCATTGCTCCAGCAGACAAAATAAAAGATTGCTGATAGCTGGAGCGCTTTGTTTGTTCTCTAAAATGAATCAAACTCTTCAAAAGCTTGGATTCAACAGTGCATTCCTCCCCCCCACCCCCCCAACCCTCCTTCTC
>SJXQ01010160.1:566417-603899 GCA_006408695.1 Aepyceros melampus | reverse complement strand
CCGACTCTGCCCCAACGTGTGGAGGATGGGAGATGAGGCCAGAAAAGGAGGCTGGGCTCGGATCATAGTCCATGCCGATGCATGTGGATTCTATTTTAAGGCACTGGAGTAATTTTAAAGGCTTTTAAATATAGTAGACTTAGCAGCAGCAGTAGCAGTAACGTGATCGACTCTGTATTCTAGAAATTAAGCAAGTGGCAATGTGGAATATAGACCGGAGCGGGGAGAGATTTCAGGTGGGGAAAGTGAAAGTTGTGGCTGGAATAAATCAGACAGGAGATAGAGAAGACTGACCTAAAGCGCTGACTGTGGTTAGGATCCCCCTCGAGCAGGGCACCCCCAGAGCAGCAGCTTCATCTTCCTCTCCCCAGGCTAGACGGGGTGACTCACTAGGTTGCTTCCTGCCGTCACAGCCTCTGACTTTGCCCTTCACTCTTAGAGAGAAGCCTCGTGAGCTCCTCCCAAGTGTGGACGGAAGAACCTCTTCCCTCCAGCATCCTCTCTGACTTTTGGTTGTATCCACGCCAGTGCCCAGTGGCAGCTGGAAAATAGTTTGGACGGCCTCTGTGTCATTTCCCTCATTCCGGCCTGCACGGGCTTCTGGTGGGTGGGGAGTTGGGTTGGGGGCAGTGGGCAGAGCCCTTGGCAGAGGTGGCAGGCAGGTGGCAAGACCGACAGGCTGAGAGACAGGTTAGTGTCCAAGGCCCGGGGGCCTGGACCACTTTGGGAGGCCATCCAAGGGAGCATGAGGGTGGCTGCATAAACCAATCGCCAAGGTTTATACCGCACAGTTTAGACAGTTATTTCTGCATCCAAAAGCTCACTTAGTAGATGGGGAGGAGGCTGTTTCTGCTTTTGTTGAGAGAATTTGTGTTTCTCCCAAGGGTTTTGAAGGGAACACAGCAGATGACACTTACAAAGTAACAGTTTCAGCACTTGTAAGTTGCATGAAGAAAAGGCTCAGTATTTCAGTAGTCTGCTGTGCATGAGTACTTAAACCAAGAGTGAAGACAGCGAGGACTAGACCCTTTGCTTCCCCGCTCAGGACACTCCCGTGACTTCCTGTCACACTCAGGCGAAAATCCAAACCCTGCCACCACCTTCTCTCTGTCCCTCCCGTGGGTCCTCCCCTCTGAGCATACTAACCTGCTTGCTCTTGAATGCGCCGAGCTCACTGGTCTCTCAGGCCCTTTCCGTGGGTCACTGCCTCTGCCCAGAACATTCTTTCCCCAGATCTCGGAGTGGATCTCACATAATATTCAGATTCCTGCTTCCATATCAACTCCCTAGAGGGGCTTGCATGACCATTATCTCTAACATGAAACACCCCTCACTCACCTTGGTCTACGAGGGTGGAACCTGCAAGAACCCACCTTCTAGGGGTTTTCCCCTGCTCAATATTTTTCTTCATGGCATCCATCACTTCAAAATTGTATAATATATTCTTTAAACTATTTTCCCCCACTCCTATCAGACTGTGAGCTCTGTGAGAATAAGATCTTTATCTGGGCTGCTGTATCTTCCCTTCCCAGAACAGCCCCTGGCATGTGGTAGGTGCTGAATTGATGTTTGTTAAATTAGAAAGCTGCCCAGGGATGGGGTGCCACAGAGGTAGGGACATTCCTAGCGCTTCTTCTGAGTGCCCACCACACTTAATATTGATAATAGTCTAATAGTGATAATAGTTATAATTAATCATTTTAAATTAATTTATATCATATAACACGAATACTGATATTATGATATATGATGTTACAATGTTATATGATATAGTCATAAAATAATACAAAATAAATTTAATATTAAAAATAATAATGGAAATAATACTAATAAGCAACCATTTCCTACGGTTTTGTTGTTATTGTTCAGTCGGTAAGTCACGTCTGACTCTTTGCAACCCTGTGGACTGCAGCATGCCAGGCTTCCCTCTCTTTCACTGTCTCCTGGAAGTGAAGTGAGTGAAGTCGTTCAGTCGTGTCCGACTCTTTGTGACCCCATGGACTGTAGCCTAACCAGGCTCCTCCCTCCATGGGATTCTCCAGGCAAGAGTACTGGAGTGGGTAGCCATTTCCTTCTCCAGGGGATCTTCCCCAACCCAGGGATTGAACCCAGGTCTCCCACATTCCAGTTTGCTCAAATGCATGCCATTGAGTCAGTGATGCCACCCAACCATCTCATCCTCTGTCGTTCCCTTTTCCTCATGCCTTCAATCTTTCCCAACATTAGGGTCTTTTTCAATGAGTCAGTTCTTCACATCACGTGGCCAAGGTATCGGAGTTTCAGCTTCAGCATCAGTCCCTCCAATGAATATTCAGGACTGATTTCTATTAGGATTGACTGGTTGGATCTCCTTGCAGTCCAAGGGACTCTCAAGAGTCTTCTCCAACAGCACAGTTTGAAAGTATCAGTTCTTTGGCACTCAGCCTTCTTTATGGCCCAACTCACACACCCATACATGACTACTGGAAAAACCATAGCTTTGACTAGACAGAACTTGGTAGGCAAAGTGATGTCTCTGTTTTTTAATACGCTCTCTAGGTTTGTCATAGTTTTTCTTCCAAGGAGCAAGCATCTTTCAATTTCAGAGTAAAACTAATGTTTTACTATGTGCCAAATACTATTCACTTTTATCCATATGATATCATTTAATCCTCATTATAGCCTAGCAGGTTGGTATTATTCTCTATTTTACATTTCAGAACACCAAAATTAGCAAGTTAGAAATTTGTTGAGATTCTAACACACGTTTATCTGACTGTAACACCTTTGTGCTTTTTTATATATATGTAACTAACAAAGCAGCGACCCAGACCACCTTGAAATGAACTTCAGGTAGGTTTTCAGGTATATTCTGTATAGGACAGAAACAGGAAAGCAGGAGAGCCACTTGGGATGAGTTAAGCTTTTTACCTAGAGAATGAAAAAGCCCTAGCTATGCTTTGGGAAACTGTTTGAAAGCATTAAAATGAGGTGAGATCGTTTCACTATTCAATGATGCTCATCAAACGAAACAGAAGGTGATTCAGCTTTACTGCTGAGGAAGCCAAAGGAATGTTATCTAGATTTCCTGGAGGCCAAAGACTCATCATCTTACAGATGAGAAGGCCTGTGACATATCCAGGCAGATACCAAAAGAAAAATTTCCCGCAAGCTAGCGACTGTCCCATGAGTCTGTAGGAGTGTTAGGAAGGTGCCTGCAGTGTGTTGATTATGCTGTTGTTTAGTCTCTCAGGCGTGTCCGACTCTCTATGACCTCATGGACTGCATAGCCCACCAGGCTCCTCTGTCCATGGCAGAGTCATATGCCGCATGCTTAATGTGTGTTCAGAAGGACCTTGCAAAATCACTCAGGCTCGTTTTCCCTCTAAAGCTAAATGAGGGAAAGAGGCCTAGTGGAGGTCCAAAACGGTGAGTCAACCTCGCCATGGTCACCTGGGCCAGCGGGGTGAGGGGGAGGTGGGGGGGCAGGGTGGCGCTCGGCGGGTCCTGTCCAGAGCAAGGGGTCCTCTTATTTAAACTGTGGTCTGAACTGTGAGCCCTGTGTCCGGAAACCCCTTTTGTAGGACAGCTGCTCTCCTGTACTTTTTTGCTTAGCTCATAAAAGTAGAATTTTAATCCACTGGGAATTGGGAAGGAAAAAAATCAAACTGATTCTGATCCAAACTGGTCAGGAAAAAAAAAACAAAACAAACAACTAAGGGCTGAGTTTTTCCATCAGAGTCATGTAGTCTGGTTGGAGTCCATCCCTTCCAGGGACAGCCATTGTCTGTATTCACCAAGTCTCAATCCTGAGGTCCCATGAAAAGGAATTTTCCCCTCACCGCTCCACGCCTCAGAAGAGTTGCTGAAGGTGGCCATTTCTGTCCTCTCCTGGGTGATCTTTCTCTCTATAGAAAGCATGAAGCTGAACCAAATGTTCCATGCGTCACTGAGAGAAGACTGGTCTTTTTAACCAGCTTTCTCAAACAGCAGGCATTTTTTTGTCGTTGTTCCCCAGATAATAGTGTTGGTGGGTTAATGGGTCATCTTCAGGAGAGAGGTCAGAAGGAAAAACTGCAGTGTTCAAAGCTGGAGCTAGAAATGCCAGCCATCAAAGAACGCAGTACTCGGTGAACAGTGATGATGTATGGGGCGGGCACACTGGCCAGCCCCATCAGAGAGGTCACAGCTAAGCTTTATCCTCTGCAAAGCCAGAGGAGGTCTCTGAATGCGCTGACCCCTCAGCTCCCCGAGGCCCCGGTGAGAAGCCAACCGGGGAATCCCTGGTGCCCAGCTCCAGAGTTCCGTTTCACTGAGGGAGAATTGTATTCTGTCGCCTTGCAGACTGACACTGCAAGTACTTTGAACACTGAAAAGAACACACACACAAAAAGCAAACAGCCACAAGAAAAGGGAGGGGGGGGAGGAGAGAAAGGGAGAGAAAGAGAGGTATCAGCAGGGGTCGTTAGTAAAAAGGGGCCCCTGGAGACAGAAAACCTTTTGTTCCCTGAGTTCGTTTCATGTAGAGCTTGTGAGGTGAATGGCTTTGGAATGAAATGGATTTATGAAGGAGTTGCTAGGTCACAGGACGCGCGGCTGTCAGACTGCTTTGTGAATTCCATTTCTTTAAAACTTGGATTAATCTTTAAAACTAAAAAAAATTTTTTAAGTGTTCATCTCCTCTTCCCAGGGTTTTGGTAGGGGTTCAGGGTCGATGAAGTATAAGGTTTGGTAGGGTTCCGGGAAAGTTCCCGAGTTTCTTTTCCACCCTCTCCGACAATGTAAAAATAAATGATCGCATTACAAGTTCTTTGTCAGTTTCCAGGAGTTCGGGGTGGGCGGGGCGCCCGCGTTACCTTGGCCCGCGAGCCAATGGCGAGGCGGTATGCAAACGAGCTCCGTGCTCTGCCGGCCCGGACGAAAACAGTGAGCTCAGAGGCTGGGCGGGCTGAGCGGCGCCGGAGGTCGGCGCTGCGCGGAGAAGCGGCCCCGGAGCTCGGCAGCCTCGCCTGCGTTTAAGCCCAGCACTCGATGGAGGGGCGGGCCGCCGGTGCTTAATGCAGTCTCACTAGAGCAGGAAGACGGCTCAGTTCACCGCTGCCGAGATGAAGTATAAGGTAAGACAGTGACTTATGCAGAAGGTTTCTCTGTCCATGTGTGTGTCCACCACTGTGACAACTCCTCTGCTGTGCCCCCAGAGGGCTTCTGAGATGGGCCACCGGGTTGCCAGACAAGCAGGCAGGCAGAGATCCAGCCTCTGAGACCTACGCCGGGAGCTCGCCGCGCGCCCAGTCCACCCCCGCTGCAAGTTCCCCGGCGTCGGTCTTGGTCTTGGCGCCGGGGTATGGCAGTCACTGCAGATCGGAGGGCGTCTAACTCCAAGAGGAGCGCGCCTGGGCTCAGGACTCCCGGCTCCCTGGGCCTAGCCTCCACTGCCCCCACCCCCCGAAGCCGTAGTAAGAGAAGAATCAAAAGTGCTGAGTCTCTCAGGCTGGCTATTTTCAAGCAGTTTTCATCTTTTGCGTTAAAGCGTTCGCTTTGGGAAGCAGTTTGCCATATATAATTTTAGTGGGAGAACTTAAAGTTTCCAGGTACTATTATACAGCTGATGATGGAGATTTTGATATCCATAAAGGATGTTGGATTCAGAACCAACTGAATATATGCAATTTCTTGGAAATACTTTCATGGCGTTTGAATGGACGGAGGGTCTGAGGGCTCCAGCCAGTTTATTGTCTCCGAAACTCAAGAGTGTCAGGACGCTCAGCAGCCTGTTTTCCCATGCATTTGTGTGTTTATTCCTGGGGAAAGGATTATAACTTATTTAGAATATACTATTTTGTCTAAGTTGCCTCCATCTAACCAGGCTAGCAGCTTCCAGAGACCCCTATTCAGAGCTGACTGCACGGAATCGAAGGTGAATTTTCCTTGGAGAATGAACACTTACTTCTGTTCTGGAATAGACACAGCCCTGGAGACACAGGGTCGATCCCTGGGTGGGGAACATCCCATGGACAGCAGAGCCTGGAGGGCTGCAGTCCAAAGGGTCGCGAAGAGTCCCAGAGGATGAAAAAGAGACTGAGCGTTATTGTTATATTAGCACGTTTAAACAGACATGCTGCTATTGAAATGCGTTTTGACAAGGTATTTATGCTTGGGGATTGGCAATTTGAATTACCTGTCTGACCTGCAGGATTGTACCAGCTGAGAGCTACTTTGCCTTCTTTCTGAATCATCTAGCTTCTGGCTCATCCTTTTTTTAAAATGTGAGGTTGTAAATCCTCAGTCCTGGCTGATAGCCACTGGCTAACCTCCGTGATAAGCCTTTTATTCAAAAGCTATAAATCATGTTCAATAGCTCTAAATCTAACTGTTGAAAGTATCTATTGTGATGCATGAGTTATAGTTCTCCTTGAGAAGGTTAGAGCCCTCTGAAGGCAGGGGTATCAGTTATCACAACTATCAGCTTTCCATTCTCTGCCTCAATAGGAAAGATCAGAGAGATGGATAATCCTGAAGATTCTTAGTGTTTTTGACATTAGGATACAACCAGAGGCAGATCCTTCTAACTGGCAGGAAAGCTCTCATTCTTGAAATGGTTCACTGGTATTTACGTAGTTCCTTTATTTAGAACAGTGATAGGATATCACTAATGTTAAGTCCCCACATATCATTTAGCCTTCAGTGAATCTTTGCCCTCCTCTTCCTACTGTAAATGCCTTTAGATTCATAAAAACCTTGGGGGAGATCGGGGGTGGGGTGGGGGAGAAAAAGTGTTCCTGCATTTATTGTTGGAAAGTATAAATGGCTGTTTTTAACACAGAGTACTGCAATCTGGAAAGTGACAAAAAGTCTAAAGTCACTTTTATTCAGTGACCTCATCATGTTTAGTTTTATTTTCTGGAAAGAAAACATCATGGCAGCTAATGATGTGAACTGTGTTTGGCATTCATGGGGAAACCCTGCCTCTCTGCTGGGTCTTCCCAGCATCAAACACACTGCCAAATGCTGTGAAGATATGATTTTTATTAGCTTGTGGGCATCTTCACCAGCAAAACTTCTGACTTCCCCAACTAACCAAATGACAGATGACACCTTGTGGTGACTATAAGTGGAACCAATAGCTGAAGCAATATACTTTCCCTTTCTTATAAAGTCTATTTTATCTCTAGTTAATAATGGACTATTTCAGGAGGAGATTTTGTTATTTTAAGTAGAGGAGATGACACAAAGGTAGAGGAATGATAAATAACAGTTTTTAAGACTCACCATGACAATACAGGGTTGTCATATTTAGCTTTCCCAATTATCTCCATGAGGTAGTATTAATATTTTATATTCATTTTCAGATGTGGAAATTGCGGCTCAGAGGGGCTAGGTAGTTTATCCCAAACCGCACAGCTGGAAAGTAGCAGAGCTGGAATTTGAACCAAGGTAATCTGGCTCCAGAACTTGTGACTTTAAACAACTATTAAAGAAAGAACTATCTGTGACCTCCTAAAATGTCCTGTGTGACTGCTTTTTCTTCTCCCATGTAGCTCAAGACTATGTCATTCAAAGTATCCCTGCAGAATAGGTTCTTTTTTTTTTTTTTTAAGACAGTGCCTCTACAAAGCAAAGTGAAATGAATGTCTGGCAGTTATTTCATTGAAGCCACTTAGGTAGTAAAACCAGATAATTATTAGATTGTAAAACCCTGGAGTTGGGAATTACCTTTTAGATACTCTGTTGCTCTGAACAATATAAATTTAGCTCAGTTAAGACTTAAAAATGCTCACTGAGAGATTTATAATCCTGTCACTATAAGATTTTTTTTTTTAAACCAGATTATCTGGTTTGGCTACTTCAGGGATCTTAACTAGAGAACAACCAAGCCTCCACTCATTTTGAACTTGCACATAGTTCCAAGTCAGCCAGCTATGCATTTATTGTCATCCTGAGCACGGTGGAATGCAAGCTATTACAAGCCATTACTTTGGTGAATTTGGGGGGTGGTTAGCCTATATCGGGTCTATTTTGGTTACATTGTATGTGTTTTTATTTGTTCATAAGAAGGGAGCAGTTACTCTCATATGCACCTAGCGTTCCATTGCTCTTTAAAGGATGTCATCGGAGTTCTCTAATCAGTAAATGGGGGGGGGGGCTTCATTTATTAAGAATTTTCCCCAAGCTTCTTTGAATATACACAGCATGTTCTGCAGTACTGGAGGTGGGTGAGGGGGCTATGCCTCAGTGGCCATGGCTTGCTCAGTGAAGGCCTCCCTCCTGAGGGTCTGGGGGTGGTTTGTTGCTACTTTCTGCCAGGAGGGTAACTGAGAGGTGGATGCACAGCTGTGTTTGAGCAGAGGCCCCGCCCACTTTGTGCAGGTCCAGGCCTGGTAAATGCCCCACAGGCCTGGCCTGTTTGATCTCTAATAGCTGAGCAGCTTTTGTGGCTTGGCCAAATTTCTGTATCCTGTGTGCCTACATTGAAGCTCTAAATTATTTATCTAGTCTGCCATTCAACAAATTCATTCTTGAATGTTTTGATTGAAGAAACTTACAGATGAAACTTAGATTACAAATAAGAAAACTACATTCTGAAGTCCAGATTCTTGGGTTCTGACTGAATGTGAGTAAGGTAGGTTAGGGAAAGCAGAAAGTGTGTACTAAAGAAAAGCTTTCAAGGGGACTTTGGAAATGTTTTTATTTTCTCAGAGTGGCTGGAGAAGATGTGATCCAAGTGTCTTCCATTTAGTCAGCCTGTCTGAAAAGTGAAAGTGAAGTCGTGTCCGACTCTTTGTGACCCCATGGACTGTAGCCTACCAGGCTCCTCCGTCCGTGGGATTCTCCAGGCAAGAGTACTGGAGTGGGTTGCCATTTCCTTCTCCAAGAGATCTTCCCAACCCAGGGATCAAACCCGGGTCTCCCGCATTGCAGGCAGATGCTTTACCATCTGAGCCACCAGGGAAGACTCGAATCACCCTGTTTACTCACAGTCTATATGTAATTCCTGATTCTTTCCTGGCTTTGCCATTTTGGTTTAAAATGTTTTATACGTTTCTGAACGGTGTGTTGCACACCCTGCCCCCTGCCTCTTTTTTAAATCCCATCTGAGATTTCAAAGCAACAAAAGATGCTTTGAAAAAAAATTACTGTTTTCTTATGTATTGTTTCACTGATTGAGCAAGCCCATTTTCAGAGCTAAATGACTTACCTACTTGTAGATCAAAGTCTTTACGGGACTGAAGGTGTTCTGAGAGCACCAAGCGTGCAAGATGCACGCAACGAAGATTCCTTCAGCACCCCTTCTTTGCTGGGACGCACGTCAGTCCTCTTCTAAGAACTCAACAGAGGCGGCTTCCTGTCTGCACCCCCGCCCCCCACTTCTAAAGAAACTTCCTCTCTACTTTTCAAGCCTCTTTGCCAATTCCCTCCTCTTTTGTGCCCTGATGACCTCATCGTCTCTCATTTTTTTCATTCAAGCATCCATTATACTTCTCCAGTACCAGACTTCTACAAGGCTGGCCTCCCCCCACCCACACAGGCGTGACACACTCAAAGCGCTCTCTGTACCCCTAGCTTCCTCCTCTCTTCCGAGTCTGCTATGGAAAATCGCAGTCCCTTGCTGCTCCCGTTCGTTGGCTCCTGTCTCTTTGTGCCTGCTTGACTTGGTTCGTCTGTACTTGCTAGAAGTCAAGTCTCTCATCCATCCACTCTGTACAGCAATCAGAAGCCTAAAGCTTTGTCTCCTATCATCTCTACAGTAGGCTTTCTGTTTCTCACCTCTGCCCTGCTCTGTTAGCACTGCCTTACTCATTAACCTCTTTCAATCAAATCACTATCTAAATGATACCTGGAACTCACCAAGGTTGCCCACTGGGGCTGTCCAGCTTTAGGTAAGCCCCACTCAATATGAGAGACTCCCCCTTTGTCTGTATGTAAAGGCACATGGACAGGCAAGCCCTTGAGTAAAAAGTATGATTCAGGATCTGTTGTGCGTTGTGGCCTAGCCGGGGACTGGTCTTTAGGTGTTCTTGCAGTAGAGGCAAGGTAGAGCGTGGGGTTTGGGGAAAGGCATTTCTGTTTCCTGTGACTCAATGCTCTGTAACCTTGGGCAAGTTAAGCTCTGTGAGCCTCAGCTTTCTTATCTGTAGGGTGGCTCAGCGGTAAAGCTCTGCCTGAAATGCAGGAGACTCAGGTTCAATCCCTGGGTCGGGAAGATCCCTGGAGGAGGAAATGGCAACCCACTCCAGTGTTCTTGCCTGGGAAATCCCATGGACAGAGGAGCCTTGCGGGCTACAGTCCATAGAATCCCAAAGAGTGGGACACGACTGAGGGAGTGAGCACCACCACCACCAAACTAGGGTTAATCCGGCCTCCTGGATTGTTCTAAAGCCGAAGCGAGATGTTTTCCATGGAGAGATGTTTACCATGGCTCCACTGGAAATAGACAATTCTAGCAGGCCCCAGCTGTCCTTATATAAGTATATGCCCAACAGACGTTGAAAGGATAGTGTAGACTCCAAACTTGGATTATGTCAAAACCCTATTTACTATGTTAAGATAATCGAGTACTATTAAATACTCCATGGGCCTGGCTGTGTCTTGTAGAAATGCGGATGCCAGACACAGAGGTGTACCAACACACCTGTGTCCCCACTTGCTAATACGTTAGTGCTTCGGTATCTTCATTGTTATTAATAAGATTTGATATTCCTGAGGTTATAGGCCCTTGCTCATAGTAGGTACTCAACAAGCATTGAATTGAATGTTGGATAACATGAAATACACAAATAGCTATTAAAAGAGTTTTCCCCATATGGCCTATTGGAAAGAACGTAGATTTTGTTTTAAATCTCACTTTTGTTGCTTTTTAACAGTATAATTTTAAGCAAGCCTCCATTTCCTCATTTATAAAATGGGAGTAATAATACCTGCCTCATTAGGTAGTTGTAAGGATATATTATTTGAAAATCATCAGTTTCTAGCACATAGTAGGCATTTAAAAATGGCAGCTATGGTATGATGCATTTATAAGATATAAAAAATATTCAGAATATACTCATATATAGGTATATTGATAGGCGCACTATATTGGTTAAAATGTAAGAGAAAACCTTCACTAGAATTGTTTTTCCATAACAAAAATATTACTGGAAAACAGAGAACAGTCATGACTAAAGAATCAAAGGTGGTTTGGTACAGGAGGTGAGTGGGGCTCTGGATAAGCCACATCCCTTACCCCACTGGAGTCAGAGTGACAGAGGCATGAAGTCAGAGGTGCTGATGGTCTGTTTTTAGATCACTTTAGGGCTAGAAAGGAACCTAAACAAATTGGTTTGAAATCCCAGCCCCTGGTATCCCAGCCCTCCAGTAACGTATAGACTTAATTACCAAGCCTCCTTGCCAAGGTAAACAAAATGGGGCCACTGGGAAGAAATACTCTCTTTTCATTTTAAAATGCAGAAAATAGCTACCAGTTACCTAGGCAATGGATGATTGCAAAGAACGTGGGCATGGAAAAGGGGTCCCTCTAAAAAAAAAAAAAAACCATTTATACTTTGTCAACAATCCTACCTCCCTCTCATTTACTTTGAACATTCCAGTTATCTCCCTGCGGGATTTCTTACTAGTAAAGGAGGACTCCACACGCCTGGGGAACATTACAGTTCAGTTCAGTCACTCAGTTGTGTCCGACTCTTTACCACCCCATGGACTGCAGCATGCCAGGCTTCCCTGTCCATCACCAACTCCCAGAGCTTGCTCAGACTCATGTCCATCGAGTCAGTGATGCCATTCAACCATCTCATCCTCTGTCTCCCCCTTCTCCTCCTGCCTTCAATCTTTCCTAGCACCAGGGTCTTTTTCAGTGAGTCAGTTCTTTGCGTCAGGTGGCCAGAGTATTGGAGTTTCAGCTTCAGCATCAGTCCTTCCAATGAATATTCAGGACTGATAGATTTCCTCTAGGATGGACTGGTTGGATCTCCTTGCAGTCCAAGGAACTCTCAAGAGTCTTCTCCAACACCACAGTTCAAAAGCATCAATTCTTTGGCGCTCAGCTTTCTTTGTAGTCCAACTCTCACATCCATACATGACTACTGGAAGAATCATAGCTTTGACTACACCTTTGTCAGTGAAGTCATGTCTCTGCTTTTTAATATGCTGCCTAGGTTGGTCCTAGCTTTTCTTCCAAGGAGCAAGCGTCTTCTAATTTCATGCTGCAGTCACCATCTGCAGTGATTTTGGAGCCCCCCACAATAAAGTCTGTCAGTGTTTCCATTGTTTCTCCTTCTGTTTGCCATGAAGTGATGGGACCAGATGCCATGATCTTAGGTTTTTGAATGTTGAGTTCTAAGCCAGCTTTTTCACTCTCACTCATTACTGTCTTCCTGAGGAATTTTCATTTTAATATAACTGGTTCGTTAGTAACCTTTTCCACTCTGCACTGGAAAGAGCAGTGTCTTCTTTCAAAAGGCAGACAGTGTGATCTAGGTGAATTCAGGCATGCACTTTGAGGAAGGTGGAACAGACTGCCCAGAAAATATAAGCAGTGATTTCACGTGACTGTGATTTTTCATGGTTGAGGTGGGGGGTGGGGAGGGGCAGCTAATCGTAGAGATAATATTGGGTTGGCCAAAAGTTCCATTTGGGTTTTTCCATATGTCTTCCATATATAATGAACTTTTGGGCCAATCCAATAAAGCTGCCAGTGGAGTGTTTTTAAATACATATGCTTAGGTCTCATCATGAACTGGGATTCCCAGGTAGCTCAATGGTAAAGAATTTGCCTGCCAGTGGAGGAGACACAAGGGACCAGGGTTCGATCCCTGGGTCAGGAAGATTTCCTGGGGTAGGAAATGGCAACCCACTCCATTATTCTTGCCTGGGAAATCCCATGCACAGAGGAGACTGGTGGACTACAGTCCATGGGGCCACAAGGAATCAGACATGACTGAGCAGCTGAGAACACACACAGACATCACAGACCACTAAATTCCAGTTTATTCTTTTTTAAAACAAACAAACAAAAAGACTAGTCCCTTCTCTCAGCCTCTTCCCCAATTAATCTAAATTAATTAATTTAGTACATGAGTTGTGCTAAATGGTATTTAGGTAGGTGGTTCATGATCCTTACTCAAAGGCTGGGTTTACTGATTTGAAGACATCTTATTTTCTTTGTAGATCTTGGTATGTACATTGCAGATGAGAATTCCTCCTGATATTTCTAATATGTCAAGGAATAGTTATAAGATGTTACCAAAGTTGTTCCTTATGTGGAATGTTGATGTTTATACTTACCAGAAGTAAAGATTGAGCAACTGTGTAAAAGTGCAAGCACGGCAGAAAAATGCTTAATAGCATCTTTTTAATTTAAGTTTCATTCCTTTCTTTACCCTTAGTTGTGTGTGTTAGGGAGGGGGGATTATTTGTGAAACTCTAAGTTGTGATCACCAAACGGCATATACAGCTAAGATTTGAACCAGATCTTTCTATTGAAGTAAAGCAATGGTATTTAGACAGCATTTGTCCTAACCTCTTCTAGTTATGTGGAAACCCAGTGCTGTCTCTTGTATGAATTAGCCGTAGTCTCACTGACTTGTGGTAGTCGGCGTGTTACCCGGAACTCAGCACCTCACTCCCACAGAAGATGGGGCTGACTCAGGCCTCAGGCCTCTCTGTTCCCAGGCTCTGCGCTCTACTGAAAGAATGAGCTGGACTTCCCTCTTTCAGCCCCTGAATAGCCTTAACCAGCCAAGCCAGCACACTGCGGAGGCAGGGAAGTGGGCCTTTAGGCTCTGCAGCCTCCTCAAGGACGTGCCAGTGATCTGTCGACGAGTCTGTTGTCGCTGGTCTTTTGTTTGTTTGCTTGCTGTTGCTCGTCATTCATGGCGTGACTTAGAATCAGCAGGAAATGTGGCTGAGAGGACCAGCACTGCTTCAGGACCATCAAAAACAACACTGGCAGAAAACCATCTCGAAGTCCCTTTTCCCTTGCGTGCTCCTCTGGGATAGAACTTCCGTGTTCTTTTCTGATTCTCCATCCTTTCCCACTCAGAGCTGCTAAGTGCAGCGAGCACCAGGAAAGGGATGATAAGGACACAGCCCAGGGCCGTCCACGGTGAAGTTGGACAGGTTGACAGTTCCACCGAGGCCCGGATGCCCTTGGAACAGATCTCGATTCCTTGCCAATGAGAGAGCACGTCCGTTGACTAAATCCAAGACTCTTATCAGTACCTGTCTTTTTTTCTCCTATATCCTAATTCAACCAAGGCAGATCCATTAACAAGATCCATACTTAGATGTCTATCTTTTACTTTTAGTTTGAAATATATTTCCCTTCTGTGGGTACGTATCCATGTTTCACAGACCCCAGCATGAGACAGATGGTCTAACCCCGGGAAGGATATTTGAAACGGGGACCATCTTGGGACGATTACACGTGGTTGTTCCGGACACTAAACACAAGCTGCTCTCAAGATCAATCGGCTGTCCAGGGCATTATCCCTTTTGCCTTAGGTCAGCTTTCTATCTGACTTTTTCCAGCTTTGTATCAGAAAATTGCCTAGGGGCTTTTTTTTCTAAAGTGGATTCTGGCACACCTTTCATAATTTACTTCTAAATAATATCTACAACATCACATTTTACTCCAGGAGATGGTGAGGGACAGGGAAGCCTGGAGTGCTGCAGTCCTTGGGGTCACGAAGAGTCAACACGACTTGGCGACTGAGCACACACACATTTACTTGTAAATAATAAGATGGTCCTTTTCTTTCTCCTTGTGGAAGTGAAGAAATGAAGGCAACACCGCTTTGAAATACGGACCAGCAGAGAACACCTGAGAGAGCATGAAGCAGTGAGCGGGGCTGTGTTTCCATTGTTCTTGTTGAAACCTGGTGGGATGGCTCTGCGCTTCAGAGCCTGCGGCATCTGCATCCAGCCGCCCGCCCTCCCTTATTAAGATCTTAATTACAGACGCAGCTTACTTCGTTGCTGGAGGGAAAGAATTTAGCTTCTCTGAACTGTGTCTGTTTTTTTTTGGTGTGGCAGGTGTAATCACGATGAGATCATTCTGGTTTGTTTTCTTTCCCCGGAGGAATTTTTTTTCTTATTTTTTTTGAGGGGGGAGGAGTGCAGTTCTTAAGATGCAATTTCATGAGCTCATAATAGTGCAGTAATCATAACTGTGGTTTGATTTTATAGAGACCTTTTCTTCTGAAGAAGTCAGAGTGTTTTGCATATATAATTTCATGACTCCTCTTGATGTTATTATAAAGAACGTGTTAGTATCCCCATTTTGCAAATGGGGAAACAGAGGCACAAAAGGCAGTGATTCATTGTCATTAGTCTGACAAGATGAGGACCGAGATTAGACTGTATTGATTTAGTGATGTCTCGTGCATCCTTCTTTCTGGGTTCCCCCCCCCCCCCTCCCGCAGCCCTACTGACATTGATGGTGGATAATTCCTTCTTGTGGGGACTGTTACGTGCATGCAGCATCCTTGGCCTCTGACCACTAGCTACCAGTAACATCCGCACACGGGCACACACAGTGTGACAACCAAAAATGCCTCTGAACATGGCCACATGTCACCTGGGGAACAAAATCCCCGCCAGTGAAAAATCACTGCTATAATCTCCCCTACTTCCTTCTGCTTAACAATAATTGCCTCAATGGTTTTATGTGATAGAAGCACCAAAATACAACCATAAAACAGTTTGCCATCATTTTATCATGACTGAAGTTGGGCTTCATGTAACAGTTCATAACCAAAAGGAAGCTTCCTCTTGTGTACTTAGCCCCAGTTTGTTCAAGTGAATACCACAAGGTACTAAGAAGCATGGGGCCTCATAAGGTCACGTGTAAAACCATCAGACCATCTCTAAGGCCAGCCGAACTCTCTGAAGTCTTCTGTTGGCTTCATTTTCCTAATAATCTTCCTATTGTAGAAGATTAGATTGTTTATATATAACATAAAAATGCGTACAGTAGCTTTCTTCCAGGCCCAGTTCTAAATGCATGCTTCATGAATAATGGACCTTGAAGAAAACTATTTTATGTTCATAAACCAGTGTATCCTTTATACACGTAGGAGCTTGTCTGTGTCCCCAGCCACTGAACAGCTTCATCAGTTTCATTTGGAGGTCTTCTTCGCCTCCATTTGCTCCTGCCTTCTCTCCTTTCTCTTCTAACTGAGAAGCTAAGATTAGCTTCTCAGCATCTAAAGATTCTTTCTTGAGGCAACTCTGCAAATGTAGTGTTGACAGTCTCTGATTGTATATACCCACTCAGCCAAGTGTACAAACAATTTTTTTTAAACTCTTTGAGGACTTCAGAAATTAAGTAGGAGAATAACAATCAGGCATCAAACCTAGCTCAGGAGTCATCTAAGAGTTCCAATGAGGGGTGCCACCCAAGTTGCATCAGCTGTGTTCTGGCTGGGAGGCAGAGATCGATAGCATGTGTACATATACAAATTCACGGATTTAGGTATAACTTCATACCTTGGGGACTGCATACCTTGATGCAGGAAGATAGATGGGCATGTGAAAATAGGAAGATCTTTTCCTTCTTTGAAATATGCTTTATTAGATGTTACAACTTGGGTGTTTTGACTATTGGGAAATGATACAGTTGGGGGGGAATTATGTTGTACTATTTGTGGACTAGAGTCCCCTACTCCTTTATGACTTAATTCTCATTTCACTTCCCCAAGTACCTGAATGTTAGAGGGATTTGTCTAGACAGGCAAATAGAAGTCATTCGGTGCCAACACAGTAATGTTGGCTGAAATCCAGATGGTTGTTTTGCTGTTAATAAAACCTATCTTTTGGGTGAGTGGGTGTCAGGCCGTCATCATTATATGGCGCCTGTCAGATTTATCTAGGGACAGACCCTGAAAAACATTTGTGCCTGCCCCGCGGTTTTGATCCTTTGCCAATACACTATGCTTAAATCTATGAAAACCAGGCAACCTGGGACAAATGCTTACAGATTCTGAGGCTTAATAGCAGTGGTACTCAATTCTAAGATGGAGAAGATTCTCAGGAAGCATACCCTAGTCCAGCAGGAAAAAAAAATCCTAGGTTAAGAGGGGAATCAGACGCTGGATCTGCTCTGCTGCTTATCTAATAGGAGACCCTCTGGGCTGTGAAACAAGAAGCTTGGGCTAGAATGATCTCTGGGATCCCTTCTTAGTGTAAAATTCTAGCCTGGTGGGTCTGGTCAAGCCATGGGTGATACTGGTTCTGAGTGCCTACAGAAACCTGGGTGTTCTCCCACCTTCTTTCAGACCCTCAGGAGCTGCCTGAGAAAAATCCCCAAACCAAAAAGAGCAGAGAATTGAGCTCATAAAGACACATGTATATCATCAAACTTGTGAGCAAAAGCTGATTTATTTTTCTCAATTAATGTCAGCAATCAAATCCATCCTCCACAGCCAGCCAAGAAGTAATAGAAGTTGGCTGTGAAGTCACACACTTACTTGCACACACACACCCACACCCACACCACCTGACAACCTGCTTGCCATTTTTCTTATTTGAAGCAGAGGGTTTGCTCCCAACCACCAATGGTTTCTTGGTAAACAGGTCCCAGCATGTGGATATTTCTGTCCTGCATCGACCTCAAAAATCAGGGATAAATATATAGCATTTGTTCTAGGGCAGGCAGAAAGCCAGCACTTGAAGAACCACTTCTTTAATCTCAACTATGCTATCCATATCATGTTACAAAATCTAGTGACATAGAAAAATTCTTCTGACATCCAAATTTGTTGGGATTTCCCTGGTGGCACAGTGGATAAGAATCCGCCCACCACTGCAGGGAACCAAGATCCCTGATCTGGGAAGATTCCACAGGCCTCGGAACAACTAAGCCTGAGAGCTACAGCTACTGAGCCCGCATGCCGCAACTACTAAAGTCCATGCGCCTAGAACCTGTGCCCCGAAACTAAAGAAGCCACCACAATGAGAAGCCCCAGCACGGCCACCAAGAGTAGCCTCCGCTCTCTGCAACTAGAGAAAGCCCACGTGCAGCAACAAAGAGCCAGGGCAGCCAAACATTAATAAAGTAATTAAAAATACCCAGGTTTGCAGTGAGCGTCAGATCTGTCTTCTCACTGGCTGTCAGGAACTAATGCCCCTCTGGTCTGTGAACCACAAAGTCATGCTGGGTTCTGAACCATCCCTCACCAAGCTGGAGCAGGCCAACGTGGAAGGAACCAAACCTGGGCCACCATGCCCACATGCCACCATGCCCGCATACCACCATGCCCAGGGCACAGTCGCATCATGCAGGTCAGGGCCACTGCAGGGCAAAGAGCACCTTTGGGAGACGAGTGCCCCAGGCACATTTTTTTAAAAGCACCTTCCATTCAGGAATGAACATCTTAGAGGATGCAAGAACTTGGAGCCAAGTAGATGACATGAATATTCAGAGAAAGTCCAAGACACTGGTGTGAGCTTTGTGATCATCATAGGGGTTCAGAAGCACTTTCCAGGATATGTAAGTCATCGACTGAAATTCGGTCCACCAAAGGTCGCTCTGGTGGACACTGTCCTCAGAGGTCAGGAAACACGATGAGGGACTAGTATTCCTAGACACCTCGCGGGATGTCACACTGCCCTTCTGCAGCTGGTTCAGGGCACCTAATGAAAAGTGTGCCGGGTCGCAATGGAAAAATATTACTGAGAAAAAAACCTTAGATGCGCTCTGCATCGTATCTTCTGACTCCTAAACCTGAAAGCCTTGTATCTACTACTTAATCTCCAGAGGATTCAGCTCTTTAAAAAATTCCACATTCCACATGTCATCTGATGAAAGAATCCAGGTCTAAACCAAGTATTCCAAGAATCAAAACCCAGACACTGCAGATATCCAGAGTTTTGGACCATGACTGTGTCCTTCTTCGGGGAAATCTCACATCCCACTATATCCCAAAGATGAGAACAGGAGAAAGCCAAAGCGGTTTGATGGCTCTCAGACTGGAGCGGATTGTTTTTTTAACTGAAGTAGAGTTGATTCACAACATTGTGTTAGGTTTCAGCTCTACAGCAAAGTGATTTGGAGATATATATATATATACACATGCTTGCGTGCACGCTAACTTGCTTCAGTCGTGTCCGACTCTTTGCGACCCTATGGACTGTAGCTTGTCAGGCTCCTCTGTCCATGGAGTTCTCCAGGCACAGATACTAGAGTAGGTTGCCATTTCCTCCTCCAGTGGATCTTCCCAACCCAGGGTCGAACCGGCATCTCTTGAGTCTCCTGCTGGCAGACGAGTTCTTTACCACTAGCACCACCTGGGAAGCTAAATGTATACGCGGAATCATACAAGGCTTCCCTGGTGGCTCAGATGGTAAAGAATCCACTGCAATGCTGGAGACTTCGTTTGGTCAGGAAGATCCCCTGAAGAAGGGAATGGCTACCCACTCCAGTATTCTTGCCTAGAGAATCCCATGGACAGACACACATAGGTGTGTGTATCTGTATTCTTTTCAAAATTCTTTTCCATTATAGGTTATTACAAGACACCGTATTCAAAAGCTCGTAATAAACTGTAATGGAAAAGACCTGAGCTGATTTTTGTCGGCAGACTAAAGACACCAGATCCTCTTGCTCTTCTCCCGTGTGTCCTGAGATTGACCTCGCTCACGCTCATCCCCCAGCTACTTCCTTGGGGACCGATTTCCTTGACCGTGACTGTTTCCTCCTTTGCTCTGTGTGCATGTCCCTGCTGGAGTCCAGGGCTAAAGTTTGGGGGGGGGAGCTGGGCACAGGAAAGTCACGTTGTTGAGAATGTGGCGGCCCAAGGCCTTGGCAGGAGCTCCTGCGTGGTAAATATAGAATGAAGCCAAATAATAAGAGGAAGCTGGGCCATTGATGATGCTATCCGTCCAGGCGGGGTGGGGGGAGGGAAGGGAGGATGACACACCAGTCATTGTGTCTCACGTCTCTTTAGAGAACGGCATAAATGGTCATGGAAATTATAAGTCACACCTCTCCGTATTTGGAAGATCATTTCCCTGGCAGTAGGAGTAATGCACTCTCAACGTTTTGGTGGCAGAGCAGGCAAGAGCAGGTCTGGAAACCCAGTGTGGTCCGGAGCTCTGTGTACTTGCTGTAACGCCAGCATTTTCCTCCCAGTCCTCAGGCACAGCCTGGGAACCTGGGGATCACAGAAGCCAAGCATTCTGGCAAAGCGTGTATGGCGCTCAGTAACCCACCGGCAGACCGAGGTTGCTGCACTGAAGGGAGAGAAAGGCTCTCACAAAAACCATTGTATTTAACCAGATGGGGACTGCCGGCTCCTCTCGGCCTTCCTGTTTGCTCAGTGCTTGGGTAGACGCAGGCGCCCCATCCTGTTTTAAGAGAGCGGGGCGGGCGCTTTCCTCCGGCCGCCTCCCACGTTCTCTGGCCCTGAGGCTTAGTGACTTGGAGACTTGGACTCACCGTTCATCTTTCTGGTCCTGTTAGTTCATCTCCTCACATTCAAAATCTCCACCGCATACCTTGCAGACATCTCTAGAAAACCATTTCACCCTCTCTGTAAAGAACCAGAATCAGAGTCCATTTCAAGTTAGCAAACACAATGAGTGTGTATTTTGCTTCAAACACTGGTTCTGAAAATGCCCAAGGAAGAGCAGTCTCTCTGAACTTAAGGAGTTCTTGGTCCTGGATGGGATGGTACAAGTCTGTTGTTTAGTCACTGAGTTGTGTCTGATTCTTTGTGACCCCATGGACTGCAGCAGGCCAGGCTCCCCTGTCCTCCGTTATTTCGTGGAGTTTGCTCAAGCTCATGCCAATTGAGTCGATGATGCCAACCAACCATCTCATCCTCTCTCGTCCCCTTCTCCCCCTGCCTTCAGTCTTTCCCACCATCAGGGTCTTTTCCAGTGACTTGGTTCTTTGAATCAGGTGCCCAAAGTATTGGAGCTTCAGCTTCAGCACCAGTCCTTCCAATAAGTATTCAGGGTTGGTTTCCTTTAGGATTGACTGGTTTGATCTCAAGAAAGGCTATCACCAAGAACTAGAAAGGGAAACAACTTTGGGAAGAGAACTCTTCTGGTGATGTGGAAGATGGGTTTGGAGGCGGGAAGAAGTTGAATGCAAGAAAACCAGTTGGGAAGCAGTTGCCATACCTGCCCTCTCCCTTCCCACCAAAAAAAAGTCACTGGTGGCCTGAGCAGGGAGCGGCAGTGAGGAGGATGAGCAGGTCCCAGCTGATTGGGGTTTGGGTTGTGGAGTGACTCAGCAAACCTCTGAGGCTCCAGTCTTGGGCAGCTGTGTGCCTGCTGTTCACTTAGAGAGACCAGGAGAAGGGGGCTTTGGCCCTTGGGTGTGAAGTGAAGATACTCACTAGATGATGGGAAGTACGGGACTGGGGAGCAGAGGGAATATCGAGGCTGGAGCTGTGGTTTGAGTGTCACCTGGGTGTTTAGATGCCATCGGCATGAACGAGAGGTCCTGTAGAGAGCGAGCTCAGAAAGAAGAGAGATCCTTTTGGAGCATGACCACTAAAAGGATAGGGGGGGAAAAATAGGGGCTTGCCTGGTGGTCGAGGGGTAAGGCTCTGCTCTTCCTCTGCAAGGGGTACAGGTTCAACCCCTGGTTCGGGAACTAAGATCCTGCATGTTGTGCTGCTAAATAAATTTATGCAGCTAAATAAATTAATAATAAACCTTAAATTTTTTTTTTAATGACCTGTGGAAGAAAAGAAAAATGACTGGTTCCGAGCTTAAGGGAAGAAAGAGAACCAGGATGGGGAGCATAGAGGCCCAGGATAGTTTCAAGTAAGACCAGGGTGGGGTCAGCGCCACAGGCTGAGACGATTAGAGTCCCTCAAATAGGATTTATGACTCTAAATGCAGATTTCCCATCCTAATTAGAACCACAGCTTTTGTAGCACATGCCTCTGACTTTATTAAATACCATCCTAATTCTCGGGCTGGAGACAAGAGGCCCACATTCTTAGCTCAGCTCTCTGACCGTCTTGCCAGGTGACTTGGCAAATCATTAACTTCTGGGGCCTCGTTTTTCTCATTTTTAAAGTGAACAAGTTGGACTGTAATTGTTTGATGTTCTTCTGGCTTTTGAGTTCTGTGCCCCAATTGTGTTGGTGCTTTGCCAAGCTCTAGCTGCGTTTCTAACTGCCAGCCTCTGGAGGCTAACCATCCAGCTGGATATAAAATTACATAGCTCTCTTATCTTTCCTTGATGTGTTTCTGTGTTGACCTTTCCTGCCCTAGAGATAAATATCCCAGGGAGAGTGGGCGAATCAGTAGGTCTTGACCAGGCAAACTGTCTTTTCTGGGTTTTCGTGAGATATGCAGAGATACCTTCTGACTTTGTGGCCTTAAGGAACCACTGAGAGAAAGGGTCCCTCCAGCTTGTCCTCGCCAGGGAAATTAACTCTTCACCTGCCTGTCTGTGAGTTGCTGTGCAACTTTTGAATGAGATGGTTCCTGTTCTGGTTGAAGTTAATTTTGCTATTATCTTCTTACTAAATTCTTGCCTCAACATATCAAGTGTTTTCAAAAGTCAAGCTCCACTTTGCCCATGTTTTTCCACATTTTATGATGGGTGGTACTCTTCTGGAACCTCATAAAAATTTTCCAGAAATACCATTGTTGTTTAGTCGCTAAGTTGTGTCTGACTCTCTGAGACCCCGTGGACTGTAACCCACCAGACTCTTCTGTCTGTGGGGTTTTTCAGGCAAGAATGCTGGAACAGAATACTGTTTCCTTCTCCAGGGGATCTTCCTGACCCAGAGATTAAACCCATGTCTCCTGCATTGGCAGGCAGGTTCTTTACCACTGAGTCACCTGGGAAACTTTTATTATTATTATTTTACTTTGTCTCAGAAGGTCTCTTGAATCAACCAGTGGTTTCACTATTGTTGTTTGTAGGCAAACACTCAACAAGAGGTTGCAGTGACCAGAACTCATTCTTAATTCAGAGAAATACTGCTTCAAGATACAATTCTCTTGAAGTGTAATTATGAGCAAGAGAAACATCAGATGTATAAAGAAGTATATATAATAGCATCACCAACCCTTGATTGCAAACTGAGGAGGTAACCTACTAGGAAGCTTCCCATCAAAGCACCATCAACACATTAAACAGTCATCATCGCTTCCCAAGTCTCCCACGATGTTCAAGTACTTGACTTGAATGAACTCATGTAATCCTCACGGCAAATCCATGATATAGGGATGTTATCCTCATTCTCATTTTACAGATGAGGAAGTTCAGGTGCAAAGGTCAGGGGGAGTAATCTGCCCAAGTCACACAGCCAAGACCCCCAAACCCCGAGAATTGACTTATTCCCTAGACATGACAAAAAGAACCGTTGTCTTCAGAGCTTTACTGTAAGATGGAAAGGAGCCCAGTTTGGAGAACAGTATGAACTAGAGCTAAGGTGGCCTGGAGTCCTGGAAGGAGAACTGGGCCAAGAGACACAGTTCTGTTCCCAGCTCTGACTCCACCGATGTGTGGCCTTGGGCAGATGATAAACTGTCCCCTTCCGCCAGATGTATTGCCTCATCTGTGGAACAGGCAGGCTGGGTTCAAGTGTCCTCTGAAGGTCCTCTGAAGGAGCTGTAACCCCTCTGTGTGGGAGGGTGCTGGCTCCCTGTAGCTCATGCAGGTATTAAATAACTTATTCCTGTTGGGCCGAGGCTGAGAATAACTCTCAGTGTTGGGGCACTGGGCTGGCAGGGGTGCCTCTCCAGCAGCCTCACTGGACTCCCTGAATCCCAGTCTCTGTGGGCATAGGGGAGGAGCTAGTCAGAAGACACCCACGGTGCGTCCACAAGCAGCTCCCTGGGTTTTCCATGAAAAGCGGCTCTGGCGGCCTGTCTAGAAACCTGACCATGTGGCTTAGCTGGTGGTGGTGGAGGCTCACGGGGGCAAGAGGCAAAGAACATCTAGACCAGCCTTCATGCAGGGATTGCTATCCGCCTCGAGCTGGTTGTGGTCCGTGGCTCCACTTCAGTGCCTCCAGAGCTCCACAGCCGTGACCCAACTCCAGATGCCTGGAGCTCATGTATGCAAACGAGGTTTGTGGTCTTTCACCCTTCCAGTCTTCTGTTTCTGTTTTTGATTTTTGGCCACGAGCAACATAGGGGACCTTAGTTGCCCAGTCAGAGATGGAAACCAGGCCGCCTGCATTGGAAGGGTGAGTCTTATCCACTGGACCACTGGGGAAGTCCCTGTTCTGTTTCTTTTCTTTCCCTTCTTGAGCACCAGTATCAAGCTCTGGACCCTCAACTCCCATAGATCTGGTCCCAACCCTGTCACTCCTGATGTCAGGAGGCATTAGGGCCTCCTTGCCAGCCATTCCCAGTCCTTGAATGGGCCCCAGAGAAGGGGACAGAATCCAGAGTGGTCAGCTGTCTCCCTGCCCTGTCATCTCAGGACAGTTTTGGTGGAGTCATGTATGGATGTGAGAGCTGGGCTATAAAGAAAGCTGGGCACAGAGAATTGATGCTTTTGAACTGTGGTGCTGGAGAAGACTCTTGAGAGTCCCTTGGACTGCAAGGAGATCCAACCAGTCCATCCTAAAGGATATCAGTCCTGAGTGTTCATTGGAAGGACTGATGCTGAAGCTCCAATACTTTGGCTACCTGATGCAAAGAGATGACTCATTTGAAAAGACCCTGATGCTGGGAAAGATTGAAGTCCAGAGGAGAAGGGGATGACAGAGGATGAGATGGTTGGATGGCATCACCAACTCAATGGACATGAGTCTGAGTAAACTCCGGGAGTTGGTGATGGACAGGGAGGCCTGGCGTGCTGTGGTCCGTGGGGTCACAGTTGGACACAACTGAGCGACTGAACTGAACTGAACTGACTGAATTTCCTTCCCATCATTTAGGTAGAGGAAAAGAGTCTTGTCTTCTCAACTCAGTGAATTTTCTTTCAAGGACACATCACCCACAGGATGGGAGAAGAGAAACGGAAGAGGTTTTCAGGTTAGGACTCATCCTTAAATGGTTCCTCACGTCAGGTTAGGGTGCTGCGTGTTTTTGTTTTTGTGTGTGTGAACTTTTGTTAGAAGGACCCCAAAGCTTCCTAGAATATAAATACCAAGTACAGCTTTCACCTGGAACACAAACCCCTTAGTATCCTTTAACTTCCCTTTTCTGCCCTCCTGTCTACATCATAGGCTTCCTGGATCAGAAAACTGTCAAGAACCAGGACTTCAGTCTTATTCTTAAAGAGCATCACCAGGCTTCCTGGGCGCTGAGTTCCAGGGCTTCATCTCCTTTCCTCAGGTTAAGCCGTTGCACTGTACTCAGAGGAGCTTGGTTAACAGAGTAAAAGTAGGAACCTCCCCAACCACTGAGCAAGGGACAGACCCACAGCGCAGGACCTGTGGTTATGGGGCATAGTGCAGGGGGAGATGGTGAGTGCATGTCAGTGGTGAAGGGCTGAAAAGCAGGAGGCTGAAAGATCAAATCCACATTTTTAGAGAAGAAAACACGGGGGCAGAAGTCCAGCAACAACAGCCCCAAATTCCATGGGTATGTCATCAGAGCACACTCCATCCAATCGGCAGTCTTTTCTCCCACAGCCGATCACCCTCACTCCAACATCAAGGGCATCCCGACTGTCTAGTGAAGCACTGAAGAGACCGCTTTGAGTTTTCCGATGGCTGGAGATGAATTTGCAACGTTCCCGGACTCTGTGTGTGCTGGGAAGGAACCGGCATCGGGGAGGCACCCTCGTGCCTCGAGACGTGACTGATGCCAAGAAATGAAATCGCCGAGCCTTTGAAAGACTTCCAAGAACGTCGGCATGTACTGCCTACCCACTCCCCGCCGAATGCCTACTTTGGCTGTCTGCTCAGTACTGAAAGTGCCAGACGGGCCTTCACACAAAGAGAGAAAGTGTCTGGGGCCCATGAAAGGGGAAGGCAGAGCCTTTCCGATGTGAATGGTGAGATTCAAGGAGGAGGAAATAAAGTGGCAGGGTGAGGAGGGGCCCTCAGGAAAGATGGGAGTAAAGCACCAGAGAGGACAGGGCGGCCCCCACCTGCCCATGTGGGGTAACCTCTTTGGAGCTCCGCACGCTCAGGTCTGGAGGTGTGGACCACCGTCACTGCACTCCGCACGGGATTATCATGGAAACATCCCCTGCTTGTAGAGTCTCCCTGTATCCAAGGACCTCTTGATCAACTGAGAGTAAGAATTGTTAAGGCCTGCCAAGGCAGAGATCAGTGTACTTCTGTTTCCGTTCTAACACTGGATATAAACGCCTTTTGTGCTGTTTGTCTGGGGGGATGTTCTTTGACGCTCTTTACCTCCAATATACTTTTTAAAAAATGTCTGTTGTAGTCCATTTGAATATCTTGGAATATATTTTTCTTCCTTCGGCTGGGTTGAAGCAAGGAAGAAAAATGCTTTGTAGAGTGAACTGCTCTCCAGCTCCTTCACCGAGCTCCTCGTAATTCCCTTGGCACAGCCTCTGCTGCTGGAACACAGCACTCGGTGGTGTTCCGAGCTTTTCCGAGGAGGCGGTCGATGTCATTGGTGGCAGACACAGTACGTATGGATCTGTCTTTTGTCTGCACCATCTGTTTTTCTCCTTACAGCCTATTCGGATCCTCCTCTTTCCAGCAAGTGTGCCTCTCCATAAGAGCACGGGCTTAGGTGTTTCAGGGACTCAGCTCATCTGCTAACCTGCGTTCCCCCTCTCTCTTTCCTGCCTAGAATCTTATGGCCCGAGCCTTGTACGACAATGTCCCAGAGTGTGCCGAGGAGCTGGCTTTCCGCAAGGGAGACATCCTGACCGTCATTGAGCAGAACACAGGAGGACTGGAGGGATGGTGGCTCTGCTCCTTACACGGCCGGCAGGGCATTGTCCCTGGCAACCGGGTGAAGCTTCTGATTGGCCCGCTGCAGGAGACCTCCTCCAATCAGGACCTGCCCGCTTCGGGACTGGGGCCGCCGCCCTTTGGCCAACAGAAGCTCTATCAAGTACCAAACCCACAGGGCACCCCTCGAGACACCATCTACCAAGTGCCACCTTCCTACCAAAATCAGGGAATTTACCAAGTCCCCACCGGCCATGGGACCCAGGAACAAGATGTCTATCAAGTGCCACCCTCAGGGCAGAGAGGCACTGGGGGTGCTAACGGTCCCCACCTAAGTAAAAAGGTGAGTGAACAACAGCTGGATTTCTGTTCTTATTTAAATTTTTTCCATTGCAATCAAAATATGTGTCTATGTGCTCCTAAAATAAGAACTTGGAGCTTCCAAGAAGCCATCGAAGAAGTAAGTAAATCTTCCAAGAAGTAAGAATATCTGAATACTCTAGCTTGCACATTTTTTTGACCGAAGACGTCATTTTTCCATTCATTGGTCAGTAAAACCTTCTTGAACACCCACCCCATGCCAAGTACTGCTGATCCATAGCCCTTAGAGGTTCCTAAGTTGTGCCAGGTTATACCGTGTCATCACGTGTTTCCATCTTTCTGATAGACCTGCTTTTACACGTGGGCTCTGCACTCCACAGTCCAGTCTTTTCTCTTTCTCCCTTGAGAGTACAAGGCACCATACTTTGCACAAGCACAGTGAGGGAGCAAGGACTCTCCTTTCACTAAAAGCTAAATCATGACCACCCCCACCCCCAGCCATGATGCCACACGGCTGGCTGCACAAAGAACCTGTGAGAGGTAGAGGCCGCAAGGAAGGGGGAGTGGGTGAAGCCAACCGCCGTGTTCTGGAGAGCTGTCAACCTCAAGGTCGACTCACTTAACACGCAGACTAGTGAATTCAGAGAAGAGCCAGCCTCTTGTCCTTCTAGTAGTTCCTGTAACAATGCCTGAGCTGGTGGGTAAAAATAGTGGAGCTAGGATATTTAGGAAGGCATCATACTAAAAAAAAACAAAACAAAAAAAAGTGAGGGGACTTCCCTGGTGGTCCAATGGTTAAGGCTTTGCCTTCCAAATGCAAGGGGTGCATGCAAGTTCTGTCCCTGGTCAGGGAATTAAGATTCCCACATGCCTCTCAGATAAGAAAAAAAACAAAACATGAAACAGAAACAAGATTGTAGCAAATTCAATGAAGGCTTTAAAAATGGTCCACATCAAAAAATCTTAAAAAAAAAATGCAGGACCTCTTCAGCACTCTCTGTAATTCCAAATGCTGTAAGAATTTGAGATAAGTCGACCATTGAAAGAGTTTGAAGCATCTAGCATATTTTTGATGCTTGTGATAGCATGATGAAACCAAGAGTGAATGTGGCCTCCACAACACTTAACGCTATAGTCACAGTGATAAGTTGCTCAGTCGTGTCCCACTCTTTGCGACCCCATGGACTGTAACCTACCAGGCTCCTCCATCCATGGGATTTTCCAGGCAAGAGTACTGGAGTGAATTGCCATTGCCTTCTCCAGGAGATCTTCCCAACCCAGGGATTGAACCCGTGTCTCCCGCATTGTAGGCAGATGCTTTACCATCTGAGCCACCAGGGAGACATCAGCCAGCACCAAATGCCAGGTGGGGAAATGGCTGTGAAGGAAATAAAGGCCGTGAACTTGTGTGTGTGTCGGGGGGGGGGGGTAGGAGCCAACTGGAAGATGAAACTTCTGTGCACTTTACAAGGGAGGGCGTTTCTTTTTGGTTTACTGGCAAACTCCAAGGATCTGCAATGGGTCCTGTGAAGTCTTGGTCTTAAGAAGGGGCTCATTTAACAGAATGAGAAAAGATCAGTGAGTCGTGAATGAAAGATGCAGCTAGACACCAGAAAGAGCTTGTTGATGCAGAGAACCTGATGTGTACATACGCCCTGCCTCGAAAAACCCAGTACAAGAGTCTGAGTTTATAATCCCAGGTAGATAATGGAATGTCTATTTGCATGATAATGGAATCCTCTGTTGGAAAAAAAAAAAGTAGGGGGATTTACTGTTGGAATCTTTTAAATTACAGAGCCACCAATGTAAGCACAGGCGTCACACAAGCCTGGTGTAGGATGAATTCCTCAAGGAGTGAACAGTTTTCCAACTTATGTCTTGTCCAGAATGACGATCCCAGTCTAGAGGTCATGGATGGCATCTGTGACCTTTCATAGTCCTTCTTATCCCAGGGATTTTAGATTCAAAGGGAGAGTCAAGCCAGGCCTGTGTCTCCTGGAGGTAAGGGAGAGAAAGAACGCTCGAAAGGTGTAACTATAAATAAATAACTTCTCTCATTCTTGGTCCTGGCTGTGGCATCTTAAAAATAGCCCTCCCTCATCAGAGCTGGTGTGAGGCTGGTGGGGGTGCTGTGGCAGGGCAGGAAATGCTTGGCTGAAAGGTGGGGGAGGTCTGAGCGTCCATCACAGTTTGTTTTGGCAGGAAGTGTTTTCATTTTCAGACCCAAACCTTTTTAGTCCCAAGCGCGAAAAGTCTGAAACTTGGGACTTCTTCCCGTTTTGTAACTGTTCAGCAGCTTGACTCCTGAGCCCTCTGTCCACTTAAAGGGGAGAGACTTTGATGCACCTCCCCTTGGATGGAGGTCGGGGTGCTGAGGTTACCCTTGGGCACTTTTTTTTTTTTAATTCTGAAATCAGTGGTTAAGCAAGAGCCAAGTGATTCCGTAGGAGGAAGTCGGATTCTGGAAGGGCACGCGCTCTGCCAGCCCTTCGTGGAGGATGCTGCAGACCTGGGGGAGGTTTCCGGAGCACAGGGGCAGACAGACCCCCGAGGGGGGAGCTTCGAGCCGTCCGGGTCTGAGGCTGTTCACGTGGGGAGGCAGGAGGCATAGCCCGGGCTCTTCTCAGCCACACACCCGGTGAGACCCCTGGCCTCACCTCAGTCCTCTTAGTGCTGCTGGCTCTGGGCTGCCGCCCCCCTGCTGCCACCGGGCCACTCGCTCGTACTCCCCGGGAGTGGGCTTGCCTCTTGCCTTTCCTCTCCCTCCCTCCGTGCCTCCTGCTCTTTCTCTCTCTCTCTTGCCCCTTTTTTCTTCCCTCCTTTCTTCCTTCCTTGTAGTGGAGAGAACTGACTGCTAACAGGTCATTTTAGTCTTCTGAGTACCAACAGCTGCTTTAAAAGCTCCCATCAGGCCTTCCCTGATGGTCCCGTGGTCCCCCTTCCAGTGCAGGGGACGAGAGTTCGATCCCTGGTCAGGGAACTAAGATCTCATATGCTGTGTAGCATAGACAAAAAATAAAAATAAATAAGAATAATTTTTTAAAAACTTCCATCAGCATCTCCCTCAGTTACAGAATCCTTGTCTGTGATGGTCTGTTACTGTATCTAGTTGAAAAGTAACTTTATGATTGATTATTTCAAAGAATGAAACATGAAATACAATTTTGCTTACACTCAGCTTTCTCACGTTAAAGTGAGAAGATAATCTTTTGTGGAAAAATTTAAAACATTGAATTAATTCCTGACACATGAGGTAAAGAGGTATGATTTTTTTTTTTCCGTAGCACACACATATTAACTCTTTCTTTAACTTATTTTGTTAAAAACATATACTCTCATCTGGTCTGAGCTTTGGCCACAGATTTTTCTTCAACTTTTGAAGCTAGTAGAAAAAGACAAATACTCATTTTTCCTTCGCATACTTATATGCTGCCCTGAAGCTAATTATAGTATCTTTGTCACTTTGGGATTTAGAAGAATAAAGCAAAACGTTTTTTTGTGCTTGCTAAAAAAAAATATTAAATCTCTGACTCAGGAGCTTCTCACTGGGTGAGAATCATACTGATGACTTCAGCCAAGGCCCCAAGAGTTTATGTCAGTGCATGGAAGGATGTACTGAGATAAGCCCCCTGCAGGGGTTTTGTTTGTTGAGTTCTCATTGGATTGTTCTCATTTCCTGACTTAACTAAATAGCCCCATATCCAGTTTTCTCTTTTAATTTCCTGGCTGCAAAATGGTGGTGAACCCAGAACTGGCCATTCCTGGTGGCTTACGCTCTAGTCCTTACAATCTCTTAAAGGAGAGAAAGAAGAGGCAGTGGACTCTGGCTCTGAACCACTGAAGTGTAGTTCTAAAATCTGAAACCACTGAAGTGTGGTTTAAAATTTACCTCTCAGCAAGGAAGAGTAGGAAGGCGAGTTGAAATGCAGGTTCCCAGGCCCTGGGGAAGCTGGGAATTTTGAGAAGCTCCTGGGAAAGCCGAGGAAGGTGGTCCATGACTGCACTTGGAAACGAGCTGTGACAGGGCCACGAAGGAGGCTGGATGTGTTCCAACCTGTGATTTGGGACTTTCCACAGTTAAAGATTCCCTTGACGCTGCTATACAGCCTGTGGGCTTCAGAAGTTTTATCCACCACAGTTTTTTCTACTAATGAATCATTCAGGAAAAAAAAAAAGTGAATTCTGCCTTGTATCAATTCAGCCTTGCTCTCTGGGAAACTCCAGCCCCCACCCCGCTTCCTGCATCCCACCACAGAAAATGACATTCGTCACTTATTAAATCAGTGGTTAGAGAAAGAAAGAAAATCATATCATCCCCACCCTTTCCTGAAAGAATACAGCATGAGCGTTGTGAAAAGAGCCTGGGCTCCGAGGGGAGGTCAGCTCCTGGTTCTGTTTCTCTGTAGCTGAAAATCTCTTGACAAGTGACCGAACTTCTTTCGACTTTAGTTTCCTCATCTGTCAAATGGAAGTAATCATAAGGCGCTGCTAGGGCTGCTGTGAGAATGAAATGACGCACAGCATGGAGAGGGCCGGGCAATGCAGAGCAGGGCCTTAAAAAACCAGTGCCTCTCCCTGGCATTTTTCTTTCCTTTCTCAGAGTTTATACTCAGCACTGAATATGCAAATACTTTATTGCTAGTGTATATGCTGTTCCCATTGATGGTGTGGCTCTTTCTTTGGTTCTCCAGAAATTTTGCACAGAGTGGAAAGAACTCCCCAGATTATCTGGAAACCATACGCATTGACACCTTGACTTAATTTCACTGGTCTCTTTCACGCTGGGTTTTGTGTGCAGGGCCGCTATATCCATTAGGCACTGTGGGCAGAATGCCCAGTGTCTACGGGAACCTTGGAGCACCAAATAAAAAAATTTGGCTCCAAAATACGAAAAGTGCAAAATAGAAATTAATAGAAATTAGTAAACATTTAGACAAATGTGCCAGAAACAACACAATGTCAACCTCATTAATTGTTCCATTTAGATGTCATAACTATTTCATTACATGTGAAAGCAATCTGTAGGTTAGATTCTTCTCACTTTGCAAAGACTTCTAAATATGCTCTGTGATTGCCAAGAACTCACAGGCATTTTTAAATTAAATGAGTTACTCATAGTCCAAGCTTTTGAAAAGCTGAATTATATTTTTTAAAAGTGTCCTCGATTTTTTCAAGGCAAAATTGTCCCTAATATGGGGCTCTATGGTTTAGAGGGGATGATTTAGACCCACACTTTAAAAGCACAAGGTCTACAAAGGTCTAAGAGGTAGATTCTCTGCCTCAGAGCTCAAAACCTGCCACCTGAGTTCACCCATTTTCTGCCTGATCTTCACAGGGAATTATGTGTGTTTCTCTGATTCTTTGAACATATCGCTTTTATTCTAACTGGTGGATTTAGATTTCCTTTGCATCTTTCTCAAATCAGTTTTGGGCTAACTTATAGATTCCATTAAGGCAGGCAGAGGCCATGGCTGGCTCTCTTTTATTTTTTTAACTTTTTATTTTGTATGGGGGTATAACTGATTAACAATGCTGTGATGGTTTCAGGTGAACAGTGAAGGGACTCAGCCATGCATATACATGTATCCATCCTCCCCCAGACTCCCCTCCCATCCAGGCTGACGTGGCGGCCTCTGTACAGCGGTAGGCCAAGCTCCTAGCAAACCGTCAGCACATAGATAACAGCCAGTGAGTGAGTGCACAGGCAGAAGCAAGGAAGGAGGCATTTAATTTGAGTTGACCTTTAAATAAGCTGAAGAGTGGCTCTGATCTTATCACCCCTTCAGCAGCACACACAAGTCAGATCCTGCATCAAGTCTGTTATGACACACGTCAGATTATACACGGTCCTTTTCCCCCAGGAGGGTCTTGGAGAATGTCACCATCTGTCTTCTGTAATCATAACTGTCTGTTCACAACCAGTGAGCATCCGAAGCATGACTGAGGTCACATTCAGCTTTTCTGAAGGCATAACTTGTATGCATTTTGGAGAATTTAGACAACAGGATAAGTTAACACTCGTATAATCTCGAAAGAGGAGAACCAAACTGTTCCTATTGAGGAACAGAGCCTCCTTTGCATATGCGACTATTTACCACCTTCCCTTCTCAGTGCTACCCGTGAACTCCTATTCATACTTTAAAACCCATTTCAGTGGTCATCTCCTCTGGGAAGCTTTCTCTGCACCCCAGCAATTTCTCCCTTCTCGAGGTTCCCAAAATATGTTATAAATTTCACCTAATCTTAAGGGAGCTAATGCATGTGTGCTAAGTCGTGTCAGTCACGTCCAGCTCTTGGGACCAACCCCATGGTCTGTAGCCCAGCCAGGGATCCTCTGTCCATGGGATTCTCGAGGCAAGAATACTGGAGTGGGTTGCCATGCCCTCCTCCAGGGGATCTTCCCGACCCAGGGATCAAACCCAAGTCTCTTACATCTGCTGTATTGGACGGCGAGTTCTTGACCACCACCACCACAGCTCACAAGTACATTGAAACAGCCCACCTTTATACTCTGTATGATAGACTAGACTGGGGCACGTTCTGCTTCCAGGTAGCACGCAGAAAACTCAAGTAACCTTTAGGATTTATCTCAACCCCATGATGACATCCTTATAAAGACTACTTCCTACCTTCCAAAATGAGACATAGCCTAGTATTGGCAGGAAATGATTCAAATACTTTAGCCAGGTCTTCCAGGCCCATTCCTTGAAAGGTAATATAAGAACCATAAATAGTTGAAGCTACAATGTTTGTGCCTTCTTAGACGCTGAGTCATCATAAATTACACACACCCACACTCACACCCCCACCCCCCCCCCGAAGCCTTTGGTTAGGGGGCAGAGGACTTCCCTTATTGGGATGTGAAGCATTGTGAAATCTGGTTGTCCAGGACAGCACTCAGATACCAGCCAGCTAGCTGCTATTAGCAGTATGACTCGTCTACCAACAAGTAAAAATAGATTGAAAGGAAATAGAGAAGATAAAGTCTGACTCCACCTCACTTTCCTTTGTTCACTTCCTAGACAGACACATGGACACGCGCGCACACACACACACACAAAACCATACATACACGCCCTGAATAATATTGACGACAATCAGAGTTTGACGAAGTAGAAGGTACCTATGACCCTGTTCCAGAATTGTGCATTTCTAGATAAAGATAGTTCTAATTTAATGAATTTCCCCCTCAATACGTGGCTCTTTGGGGTATGCAGAAAAGTGGACTTTCACCTGAAATCTCTACTTTCAAAGTCAAGGCAAAATATAAATCTTTAGGGACTTCCCCGGTGGTCCGGTGTTTAAGGCTCTGCATCCCAATGCAGGTGCTCAGGTTAGATCCCCAGTCAGGGAGCCAGATCCCATATGCCCCAACTAAGATCTTAACTTAAATCTTGCAGAAAATTGGAGGTCCTTGAGCATTTCAAGGACTCTGTGACATCACTTTAAAAATGAAAAGTGTTTCTTCACCGGCAAGTCACCCACGCCAGTGGCGTGAGCAAATTGTAACACCTCCTTCAAACAAAGGTCTTTTTTGTTTGGTCAGTGCCAAAGCCTTCAAACTCGGTTGCAACTGGTTACAAAGCTCAGAGATAGTGCATATTTCCAGGAATGATTTAGTCACTTCTTACAGACTCACCCCAAAGCAAAGAGAGGTAGTGTTCCTCCTTCTAGAATGACTTCATGCCACGTGACTGCTTATCGGAGAGAATGGGTCAGCATCATAGGTAGTGTACTCTCTGGCCCAGTAGACAATGCTTTATTTGTGAAATAGAGGAAAGAATACATAAATTTTGGTGGTTTGATGGTAAAATTGAGACACTATTGGTTGAACACATCTTTAAAGGCAGACTAGTTTGAGTCCATTGTGCTTACAGAGGTAGGTGTCGTCACAAATGCACCTGGGCGACTTTCCTGGCAACCCAGTGGTTAAGACTGTGCTCTTCCATTGCAGGGGGCACAGGTTTGATCCCTGGTGGGGAGCTAAAATTCTGCATGCCACACAGGGGAGATGTGTGAAAATAGGAGAAAAAGAAAGAAGTGCACTTGGTTCTGAACAGCTGTGCCATAAACCTCATGGTCCAGGCCCCCATCCAGAGAGGCAGGCTGCTCCTATCTAAGTGTGACTCACTGCCCAGGTGTGACTCACTGCCCAGGTGTGGCTCAGGATGGTATGTCTTCCTTCAAAGTTGTGACTCCAGCAACGTGTGAAGAGCACAAGGAGTCTCCCCTTAAAGGGATCCCACAGTAGGTCAACTTTTGGAACAAAGAATCCCTTAGCAAGGCCTACTCATATCTGGTTTATTTGAATCATTTTTATGGTACTTGGTTTCCTCAAGCATGGCACACTTAAACCAGCTATTTCTTAGAACAGTTTTTTGTTTTCACATTTACCACCAGTTAACCTTGAGCGTGTTATTAAGTTACTCATTGTTTTAAAGATCATTTTAGATCTAAAGTGGGGGTGACCCGGGGATTCCTTGGAGCTTGGTTGCACATTAGGGATGTTACATACATAATCTCGTGTAGTCCCCCCAATGGCCTCCTAAGGCGCTCCTCACCACCTCCACTTTCCAGGGGTGGGCTCTGAGGCCTGAGACATGACCTCGCTGATGGACGTAGTTTAGGAAGACGTTGGGTTCATATTTGAGCCCACGTCTGTCTGACTCTGAAGCTAATGACTTTCACATCCCAGCTAGTGGCTGATGCTACCAAGCCCTAAAGTGAGAGGCATATTTAAACACTCCTGAGCAATTCTAGCTCACCAGAGCCCTGGGTGCAAAAAAGCATCCTGTTGGCCAGAAAGAATAAAAGTCATTTCCAAAGGCTGCCACCTTGGATCCAGAGCATGGCCTGGAGATTGAGGGAGTCGGAGTCAAGGACCCAGGATCTCCTGCTCCAGGGCAGGCTCTGAGCAGGTCATCCGGATGCTGTAAAGACCCTGGGACCACTGAGAACACTGCCATGATGGCTTTCTCTGCCATTGGAAACACCATCTTTTCTAATGACTTTAAATCACTCCAAGTGGATAAATTCATTTAAGCAGATGTAGTCAAATCTCCTAGAACCGGCTTGCCAGTGAAAGGGGCACCCCCAAAACATAAGATCCCCAGATCTCAAGTTTTTCTTCTCAAATAAGGAAGTAACTTTCTTTTAGGAGTATTTATTTGTGAAGTTAGAGAGGTGATGTTGTTGTTTAATAGCTAAGACTCTTTTGCGACCCCCATGGACTGTAGCCCACCAGGCTCCTCTGTCTATGGAGGTTTCCCAGACAATACTGGAGTGGGTTGTCATTTCCTCCTCCAGGGGATCTTCCAGATCCAGGGATCGAACCCACATTTCCTGCATTGGCAGGCGGATCTTGACCGCTGAGCCACCTGAGAAGCCCGAAGTTAGAGAGGTAATGTCTCATTTGTTCGCTGTGAAGCCTGTGAACACTGTGCAATCTCCATGGCCTGGGGGGGTGAGGGGGTGGGGCATGCCCCTGGCATCACCCAGCTGAATAACCTCTGAACTTGAGTCCCCTCGGCTGTGAAATGGGGAGTAGGGTTGGGTTGTCGCTTAATGGTCTTAGCTAAAATTTTATGACCCAGATATCCTCATCTGATTCTTTTCACAGAGTCTCTTGAAAAGTTTAATTACATGACCTGGCCTTAAGATTCTTAAGAAAGAAGAAAAGACAGCTGGGCGTTGATGTCAGTTTCAGTTGACCCCTCCGTTTGGGCAGGTCCTTCTTACACCCTTCCTTTAGGATCCCACCCACCTTCTTATCTGGAAACCAGTCTCCCTTAGAAGGCAGAACCATGTCTTAAAGAGCAAGGAGTAGACAAGAGCATGGGGGTAGGGGGCAGGATGGGGAGCCGGGGGTATCGGAGTTAGTCCCATACAGAAAACACTTTCCAGGAGCATCTCATGCCTGCCTTGTTACCAAGAGCTCAGAGAGTGTCATCCTGGGACTCATGTTCTGCCCACTCTCTGTTTAATCCTACGGGCTCGGCAAGGGCCCTTGATGGGTCTGGTGCCTCTCAAAGCGACAGCCCTGCTGCAGCCCTGGGTCAGTGCCTTTCAGATCCACCATCAGGTTCTGCCATGTGAGCCGCCTCCACCTGCCATCACCTTTTTCTCCCAGTTAAGTCACAGCATCTTCTCTCATCCTATTTAGGAGGAAATGGTACCCAGAGGCATCTGGGTGCAGAAATTCTCACCCTTCCCTCTTCCCATCATCACATCCCTTTCAGGCAGTCTGTGAGCACCTCTCTGAAAAATCCAAGTCAAAAATCTAGATTTTGTGCTTCGTGTGTTGTTGAATTTATTTGGACAAGAAAAGAACCAACATGCTTGTGCCTTTTATAGTTTTCACTCAAAGAACATTTCAGGCCTC